>JBBPBX010009821.1:17411-32485 GCA_038048925.1 Garcialebias charrua | reverse complement strand
CAGCACTGCAGGAACTTATTACACCCCACCTCTTACATGTTAAAAATAGGCCTGCCACAATGAATTACTGGTAACCTTGAACTACAGATGAGCCATGTAGTTGTGTTGATAGTTACTACTAGCTAGCAAACTGATTCTCCTTGAGCATGGAAATGCATCTTTCCTAAGTGTAAATATCTGCGTGATAACGTCTTATCAGCTCAGATAATCTGATTAATTATTAAAATCCTCAAAACTCTCATCCATGCTTTCATCACCACCAGACTGGGCTATTACAACTCTTTATATGTTGGTTTGGAACAATCGTCTCTCCATCGCCCACTGCTGCGCATCTTTTAACAGGAACCAGAAGGCAGGACCACATCACTCCTGTTTTAGCCAATTTACACGCTACCTGTTCCTTTCCATATTGATTTTAAAATTCAATACAATTACATTTTACGATTTACCGGTACTCCCATTTAAAGTTTGAAATGGATTGGCACCCAGTTACTTAATGGATCGTTTGCATTTTTATTATCCAAACTGAACACAGAGATCATCCAGCCAGATTCTTTTAGCACAGCCGAGGGCAAAATTAAAACGCAGAGGGGATCGGGCTTTTTGCTGTGGCAGCCCCCAGACTCTGGAACAATCTTGATATTTGTTCTGCAGAGTCTGTACACCTAAAAACTCACTTTTTTGCTCTGGCTTTTAACACATTTTGGTTTTTCCATCTCTACCTCTCAGGTTGTTGTTTATTGTTCTTAGCCTATTTTATTATACCTGTGTTTTTAATGTTTGGTCTTTCATTTATTTTATTGCTTATTTCTTGTTTGTGAAGCCCTTTGCTCAACACCATTGTTTCTAAATGTGCTATATAAATAAAGTTGACATTGACAAAGTTGAAAATCTTGTTATTATAGGACTTGGAGCATGACAAACTTCAAAGGATGTAAAAAAAAAATTCATTTACGTCACTTGAAGTGAATCTGCACTTCATCACTGTCCTCTTTTGTACGCTGTCAAATGCAGGTTGTCATTGTCAGAATATCGACAGCAAGATGAGATTTTCAAACTTCAAATTGGTCGCTTAAAAAAGGTACCAGATCAACAGTTGCACTGGTTTTATGTGGTTTGACTTGTAAGGTATTTCTGAGAAAGAGATGGGTGATAAATTATGATTGTGAAACAGGAAGAAGCAGAGATCCAGACAGAGCTGGAACATTTGGAGCGGGTTAGAAGCCTGCACATCCGGGAGCTCAAGAGGATTCATAATGAGGACACCTCCAAGTATGGATTATCTTAAGTTCTGTTTTTTTTTTAATACAGCAGTTTTTATTTTATTTTTAAGGTCAATCAGTTTAACAAAATTTTGTTCTGCAGATTTAACGATCATCCTACGCTGAATGACCGATACCTGCTTTTACATTTACTTGGAAGAGGTGGCTTTAGTGAAGTTTTTAAAGTAAGTATGTGCCATCTATAGTTTCATTTTCTTTAAAGATACCTAATTTTATTCCTTGGTTAAATTATAAAAAGAGAATTTTAGGTTTCAGCATAAGGTTCTCATGAGACTTGGGACATTTCTGTATGTTGTAAACTACTGTTGCACATCCTTAAGTGCAGGTCTATTTAACTAAATTGCTCAGGGGGGGGGGCACAGTTGCAGAAAGCCAAGAGGTCAGGGGCCGGACATTCAACAGTTATTGTCATAAATTAAGCTTGTTTTACAACTTAAAATCTAGTTTTATGTGAAAAGGAACCCATTGCTGGGCCAAAATGTGCTCACCAGTAGGCCTGATTTGGCCCCCGGGCCGCCAGTTGAATAGCCCTGCTTTAGTGGAATTGCGTAGCTAGTTGTCTGCACTGTTACTGAATTATAATTCTTTTGCAGGCTTTTGATTTAGCCGAGCAAAGGTATGTGGCCATTAAAATCTACCAGCTCAACAAAAACTGGAGAGAAGAGAAGAAGGAAAACTACCTCAAGTGAGTCTGAAACTGTGAACGGGCCTTGACTCGGTGCTGCAGCATCACTGATGTTCATCTTGGTGCTGCAGCATCACTGATGTTCATCTTTGAACATGAAACTTTAAAATCTAAATTTATGACTAAATAATGCATTTGTCTTTTCAGACACGCCTGTCGGGAGTACAGGATTCACAAAGAGCTCGATCATCCTCGAATAGTCAAACTTTATGACCATTTTTCAATCGACAGGGACTCGTAAGTTAGTTTACATGAAATTAATAATTTTGATCTGTGCATTAAAGACTTATCATTGGCCTTGCGAAAGTAATGAAACTGAAACGAGAATAGACTAAAGCACATTTTGTCAATAAAAAGTAACCTTTTCAAACATCCTTACTTAAACTTTCTTAAGGAAAGCATGAGGTTAATGTTTTCTGTACAGATGTAGAATAAGTGATCTGATGTAATATATTTGACAGGTTCTGCACAGTTCTGGAGTACTGTGCAGGCAATGATCTGGATTTCTACTTGAAGCAGAATAAGTCGATGGCGGAGAAGGAGGCTCGCTCCATTGTCATGCAGCTCGTCAACGCGCTCAAGTATCTCAGTCAGATCCGCTCTCCCATCATCCACTATGACCTCAAGCCTGGTACTTTCCCCCTTTTTATTTCTCCATCTTATATACGGTACATTACTATACCAGCTTTATTTATAAAGCACTTTAAACAACCGTAGGACTACAGTGCTGTACAGTTACAAACAATAGAGCAAACAGCAGTCACAATACATAAAACATTTAGAAGCAAACAAAAAACAGCCTTATATTACAATTACCGTACTTGCTGCTGTACACGTCGCACCACCGTATAAGTCGCATCAGTCCAAAAATGTCTAATAAAGTGGGAAAAACCATAAATAAGTTGCTTAGCTGTATAAGTCGCATCTATTATGTTTCACCGCTGACCACCTGGAAACGTGGGTCGGTGTTGTGTTAAAAATTGATTGGCTGGAGCGTGCACGGGAGGACTTCAACAAGAGTTTTAACACTTAAAACAATTATTTGTTTGCTCGACATTACAGTAAAGGTGTGTCTCAGTTGAACTTTTTCTTAATAAATGCACTTTAATGATCAAATCAGCTGCATTTCACCTGGGTGGTGCAGTGAAATGCAGTTGATTTGACGTTTGCTCCAGGAGTTCTGGAGCGAGACGATGGTGGCTTGGTATGGCAAGCCAAGTGTCTCATTAGTAGCCACTTTTACCTATTAATGAGCCACTTGTCTTGCCATATAAGTTGAGGGCCTTCTAGCGGCTGAAAATGGCAGTGTTCAATATTTTTCATGTCAGAATGAAAATCATCAGATCTCAGCCAAAAAATTGACTTATAAATATGGGGGGAAAATGTATATTACCGGTAGTTGCTTTGGTGTATAAGTCGCAGGACTTGCAAATGTATGCAAAAAGGTGCGACATATGGCGAAAAATATGGTACATTAGTAAAACTGTTCATTTTACTTTGTGTTCTGATCTCAGGAAACATCCTGTTGGTTAACGGGAACGCATGCAGTGAGATAAAACTCACTGACTTTGGCTCGTCTAAGATCTCGGATGACGACAGCTACAACTCTGCAGATGGCGCAGAGCTGAACTCGCAGGGAGCAGGAACTTACTGGTACACACACACACGTCTTGAATTCCAACTTTTTTTTTAGGAGAACTGTGTTGAATAGACTCTAGAAGCTACAGTAGCTTTGTGGTCAGTGTCTTGAATTCCTGCTGTTGTGGGTTCGAGCCCAGGTTTGCATTAGAAAGTGCACCTGGCATAAAACAATTGCCAAAACTTTCACGCTGTGGCAACCCCTGAAGAGGGGAACAGCCGAAGGAAACTTACTGTGTTGAATAGAATGTGTTTCTCTGCATGTTGAGAACATGCTTGGAAATCTATTTTCTATGTTGTGTCTTACAGGTATTTACCACCTGAGTGCTATATAGTTGGGAAAGACCCCTTGAAAATATCCAGTAAAATAGATGTTTGGTCAGTGGGGGTCATATTTTACCAGTGCTTATTTGGACGCAAGGTAACTACTCATCTGCATTACGTGACTCTGATGATTAGAAATCGGTTTTCTTGAAGGAGATTAACTTTCTGGCATTTTCCCTCCAAGCCGTTTGGTCATTATCAGTCACAGCAGGACATCCTCCAAGAAAACACCATATTTAAAGCTACTGAGGTGCAGTTCCCACCCAAACCCGTCATCACTGCAGGAGCCAAGGTATTATATTCGTTCTTTACATTTTATTTTAAATGCAGCCCATTGATCGTACTGCTCTCACCAAACTTATTACTGTACACTGACAGTGTCACGTTTTCTCCTCCATGAAGAGACATTTTTATTACTTGATGAGACAAAAGTCTCAAACAAATCACAGTTAGACAAAACATTTAGGTATTTCTTGGGGTTGTAATACAGAAGTCTGAGGAACATTCATGTATTATTGAAACATCTCTTCACTGTTTTTTTTTCTTCTTCCTAGGCCTTCATCCGACGTTGCCTAGCTTACCACAAGGAGGACCGTGTGGATGTGTTGCAGTTGGCCAGTGACCCCTTCCTAATGCCCAGTACGCGTAAAGCCCTTGGTAGCAACACAACGCTGGTGCCCCCATGTCCCTCCACCTCCAGCTGCTACAGCAGCAGTGCCTCCAACTCAAGTTAGCCTAAGAGTAAACCACCCAAATGTGACACAACCCACATAAAGACATGCTTGAATCCCCTCGTTTTGCCCACAGGAGCGAAGGATCCCGAAAAGGAACCAGACTAGTAATGTCATGAAGTAGCAGTACTCATCAGTGTTATCCAGGTGTGTGAAACAAAGGGTTGTGGGCTGATCACAATCCAAAGACTTGTCGAGATGCATGCACTAACAAACTTTGGCTCAGTTCAAAGGACCTTTTTCTTTTTCAGATTATGAAAATGAAAATTATTTGCACAATCGATATGCTTCGCGGAATGAAGTGTGGAAACTCCCCTGTCCACCCTAAAGCTGGTTTACAGGAGAAAGTGTTGATAAAATACAAACCTGATTCCAAAAAAGTTGGGACACTGAACAAATTGTGAATAAAAACTGAATGCAATGATGTGGAGATGGCAAATGTCAATATTTTATTTGTAACAGAACATAGACGACAGATCAAAAGTTTAATCTGAGTAAATGTAACATTTTAAAGGAAAAATATGTTGATTCAAAATTTCACAGTGTCAACAAATCCCAAAAAAGTTGGGACAAGTAGCAATAAGTGGCTGGAAAAAGGAAATTGAGCATATAACGAACAGCTGGAAGACCAATTAACACTAATTAGGTCAATTGACAACATGATTGGGTATAAAAAGAGCTTCTCAGAGTGTCAGTGTCTCTCAGAAGCCAAGATGGTAAGAGGATCACCAATTCCACCATTGTTGTGCAGAAAG
Source organism: Garcialebias charrua (assembly GCA_038048925.1). Classification (NCBI taxonomy): domain Eukaryota; kingdom Metazoa; phylum Chordata; class Actinopteri; order Cyprinodontiformes; family Rivulidae; genus Garcialebias; species Garcialebias charrua. The sequence continues at coordinate 27,069 of JBBPBX010009821.1, read as the reverse complement.
ATAGTGCAGCAATACCAGAATGGTGTTACCCAGCGTAAAATAGCAAAGACTTTTAAGTTATCATCATCAACCGTGCATAACATCATCAAAAGATTCAGAGAATCTGGAACAATCGCTGTGCGTAAGGGTCAAGGCCGTAAAACTCTACTGGATGCTCGTGATCTCCGGGCCCTTAAACGTCACTGCACCTCAAACAGGAATGCCACTGTCAAGGAAATAACAGAATGGGCTCAGGAATACTTCCAGAAAGCATTGTCAGTGAACACAATCCACCGTGCCATCCGCCGTTGCCAGCTGAAACTCTACAGTGCAAAGAGGAAGCCATTTCTAAGCAAGCTCCACAAGCTCAGACGTTTGCACTGGGCCAGGGGTCATTTAAAATGGAGTGTGGCAAAATGGAAGACTGTTCTGTGGTCAGATGAGTCACGATTTGAAGTTCTTTATGGAACACTGGGACGCCATGTCATCCGGACCAGAGAGGACAAGGATAGCCCAAGTTGTTATCAACGCTCCGTTCAGAAGCCTGCATCACTGATGGTATGGGGTTGCATGAGCGCTTGTGGCATGGGCAGCTTGCATGTCTGGAAAGGCACCATTAATGCAGAGAACTATGTTCAGGTTCTAGAACAACATATGCTCCATCTAGACGTCATCTCTTTCAGGGAAGACCCTGCATTTTTCAACAAGATAATGCCAGACCACATTCTGCAGCAATCACAACATCATGGCTACGTAGGAGAAGGATCCGGGTACTGAAATGTCCAGCCTGCAGTCCAGATCTTTCACCTATAGAGAACATTTGGTGCATCATAAAGAGGAAGGTGCGACAAAGAAGGCCCAAGACGATTGAACAGTTAGAGGCCTGTATTAGACATGAATGGGAGAGCATTCCTATTTCTAAACTTGAGAAACTGGTCTCCTCTGTCCCCAGACGTCTGTTGAGTGTTGTAAGAAGAAGGGGGGATGCCACACAGTGGTAAAAATGGACTTGTCCCAACTTTTTTGGGATTTGTTGACGCCATGAAATTTTGAAACAACATATTTTTCCCTTAAAATTATACATTCTCTCAGTTTAAACTTTTGATCTGTGATTTGTGTTCTATTCTGAATAAAATTTTAGATGTTGGCACCTCCACATCATTGCATTCAGTTTTTATTCACAATTTGTTTAGTGTCCCAACTTTTTTGGAATCTGGTTTGTATCACATGCTGCTTGAAATGCATCACAGAACTGTATCAGATTAAATGTAAATTACTGTAACCCTTGAGCTTTTTGGCTGAAAGTGGTCAGGAGTGACTGAGATTAATGCCAGTCTTGATGACGCGGCAAAAATAAAGATTCACGACTTGAAAGAGAACAGACCTGTTTTGAAAAGACTTGTTGGTTTTTAACTAATTGTCGGTTTGTTTAATAACTAGAAGTTAGATTTTTATTTTAACGAAGTGCATATTTTTCCATTAGGTTTACCCTTCTCTAATGCTATTACCTTAAAGGCGCACTCTGCAGTTTTTGTAGAACGCAGCACTTAGAAAATCTTTCAACAGGGAAAGCATTCTGGTCCCTCCAGAGCCATGGCTCTGCTCCCCCCTTGCTCTCGCTGAAATTCAGCTCTACCTTCTTAGCTCCGCCTCCACTACATGTCCTGTGGCAGCCGCTGCGAAGTTCTGTGTTTATATGTTAATAAAACATTCTAAAAAATAAAATAAAAACGGAGCGCTTGTCCAGCACACCGGAACACCAAGAAATCTGCTGAGCCTCGCGCAGCCACGTTGAACCAGAGTTTAATTCGCTCGTGACAAATTCATTCATTTCCTCATTTCAGTCATGGAGTCAGCGGAGGAGGAAGCGATCACGACTTTTGGCAAAAAAAAACTAAAGAAAAGTCCAGATCAAGGATGAAGAAGGGGAATTTAATACATGTGTCACATACAAAACAGTTTTGCATCGCTTTGCAATCCTTTGAACGAGAACCTGCGCGGCTGCAGAGGCTGGGACAGGCATGGGGCGTGGGTTAGGAGCGTGAGAAGTGAGAAGCTCTGTTTTTATTGGCTGGTTAAAAACTCTGTTTTTATTGGCTGGTTAACGGCGGGTCACTGTGGGAATTTAGAAATGCTTTTAGTAACACCTGGAGAAGCAAGGGGACTATAGTTTTTTTCAGAGATTACTTTGTCTAACATCAGTCTGTCAGGAGATAGTGACAGAGTGAAGAAATATGTTAAAAATATATTTTTAGAAAACTTACAGACTGCACTACAGAAACTGCAGACTGCACCTTTAAGTGAACTTTGAGTGAATGTTACAATGTGACAATGTGAGTGAAACTACAGCTAAAATAATTAGATTATTAAATTTATTTGGTTAATTGTCAGTTATGGTGTCTTATTTTTTTCTCAGATTTCACAAAATGTTTTAAAAAACGCAAATACACTTGTATTGGTACAATAAAGTGATAAATGTTCAATAAAACTAGAGAAATTGCATTTCCTGCAAAAATGTACCGGTAGTGTGAATGCAAAACTTGTTGAAAAACAGCTGAAATTAGCTAAAACATGCTGAATTGTAGCAGAACTGGAAGAACAAGCCTAAATTAGCAGAAGAAAGCAGAAATACCACAAACAACACATTTCTCCAGGAGTACTCAGACTCTGTATGTTCATATATCACCAAGTGCATTGATGATGTAACCAACCTCAAGACCATCACTGTTCGGGCTAATCAGAAGCCATGGCTGACAGCTGAGGTTTACAGACTCCTGAAAGCCAGGAATGCTGCCTTCACAGCGGGAGATCAGGTGGGCCTGAGGACAGCCAGAAACAACCTGGCCCGGGGCATCAGAAAGGCCAAGAAGCAGTATTCCAGGAAAATAGCTCACCGCTTCAAGGACAGCAAGGATACACAGAGTCTGTGGCAGGGAATACAGACCATCACAAACTACAAACCATCCCCACAGACCTGTGACAGCACAACCTCTACGCTGAATGAACTGAATGACTTCTTTGCTCGGTTTGAGGCATGTAACAGCACACCTGCACAAAAACTCGCCCTCTCCTGATGACCAGGTGCTGGCGCTGTCCTCAGACAGCGTGAGGCGATCATTTATCAAGATTAATGCCCGAAAAGCTTCTGGTCCTGACAACATACCTGGTCGTGTGCTGAAGGACTGTGCAGGAGAACTCGCAGCGGTCTTCACGGACATCTTTAACATCTCACTGAGTCAGGCCATCGTCCCCACCTGTTTCAAAGCCACCACCATCATCCCTGTCCCAAAGAAGGCAACGCCCTCCTGCCTCAATGACTATCGTCCAGTAGCACTCACCCCCATCCTGATGAAGTGCTTCGAACGGCTAGTCATGAAAAGCATCACATCTGTCCTCCCTGGATCCCTTCCAATTTGCATATCGGCCTAATCGCTCAACCGACGATGCCATCTCCTCTGCCCTCCACACAGCTCTCACACATCTGGACACGAAAGACTCCTATGTCAGAATGCTGTTCATCGACTTCAGCTCGGCATTCAACACCATCATCCCCCAACAGCTCATCCTTAAACTGGACAGTCTGGGGCTGAACACCTCAATGTGTAACTGGCTGCTAGACTTCCTGACCGGGAGACCACAGGCAGTACGGGTCGGGAATAACACATCCAGCACCATCACATTGAATACAGGAGCCCCACAAGGATGTGTGCTGAGCCCCCTTCTATTCACCCTGCTAACACACGACTGCACACCATCATACAGCTCCAACCACTTCATCAAGTTTGCGGACGACACAACAGTGGTAGGTCTCATCAGCAACAACGATGAGACGGACTACAGGAACGAGGTGAGCCGCCTGGCCTTGTGGTGCGGACACAACAATCTCACTCTCAACGTGGAGAAGACAAAGGAGATTGTTGTGGACTTCAGGAAGAGGGATGCCCAACATGCCCCTCTGACCATCAACAGCACCGCAGTGGAGAGAGTAGACAGCACCAAGTTCCTGGGAGTGCACGTCTCAGAGGACCTGTCCTGGAGCAGGAACACTGTAGCACTGGCCAAGAAGGCTCACCAGCGCCTACTTTCTCCGCAAGCTGAAAAGGGCTGGAGCTCCAACCCCCATCATGTGCACCTTCTACAGGGGTGCCATAAAAAGTGTCCTGACCAGCTGCATCACAAAAATTGTGGAATGAAAAAGATGCTGAAAAACGTATGAAGTAGGGAAACAGCCAATAATACAAACGGGATCACAATAGTGTGAATAAGCATTCACACAGATATTTAATCTCAACCATTAAAGGTTTAGATAACATTACGCTGCTGTGTATGATGAGCACACTGCTGCAGTTTGCAGGATGTGTAGTGGGCAAATATTAAAAAATAAATTACTGTAAGATCTAATCATAAACATTTGTCACAGGATATCACCAAGATGCAGTTCAACACAAAACCTGGTACTGTTTAAAACTTGAAATAAAAATGAGCTGTCTGACTTCTCTCTGGATGAAGCATGTCGTTTATTCAGTGCCACAGTTTCAGAAAATACAATTATTAATCTGAAGCAGATTACCACATAAAGAACACATTCTGCTTGCAGAGGGGCTTCCGTACAGTCCACGCTACTTTCAATCCCCACCATGAAGCAAAAAACAAAGAGAAAACATACTGTACTGACATAGATGCAATACTGTATAGTAAAAACAGTCCAAGAATCATATGAAATCCATCTATCAATTGCGCATGACTGAAGTTAAGTCCAGGGGGGTTTATCTGTTGTAGAACTGTGAGGTAACCCAGGCCAGTCCCCACTTCAGATTGGTGAGCATAAACTTCAGTGCCTTGGTCCACTGCTCCTCGGAGTTAAACTGGGTTTTTATCGAGTAGGAACCACCGCTGCCGCCTGTATCTTCAATCTTCCCTTTCTCCACGTCCATCCTGAGAGAGCGAAAGAGAAATCATCCGTGATGATCATATCAGTTTCAAAACAAGCACTTAGCTAGAAGAGTGGGAATGCAGCGTAACGTTTACAGCTTGGTCCTGTAGGGCGCAAGCGTACGGGTGTCTGACCTGTACGGGAGGCAGAAGCCAGTGTCTCCTTTTTCCACCTCCTCTTTGAACTGCTGCACACAATCCAGGAAGGCCACCATGGCGTGATCAAACTTATTATCCCAGAAGAACCTCAAGCCACCTGAGCAGTACAGAGGAAGTTCCTGAACACAAAAAGACAAGAAAAATAAAACAAACAAACAAAGGTGTTGGACTTTAGTGACATGTTTTACAGGTGAGCGTCTTGATGCGTTACATCAATGTTCATGCTCGATAATCCAAGTAAAAAAAAAATCCAACAATGTTCAGTCAGTATGCTGGTGAAGATTCTCAGTCATCCAGGACATGATAAAATCAGAACAAGCGTTCAATACAAAAACAACTGGACTTTATTTGTTACAGAAAACGTTTCACCCTCTATCCAAAGGGCTTTTTCAATTCAAAGGAGCAGCCTGTGTGACAGTGAAGTTTTATACAGGCTGACATGCCACGCACCAACCTATGCAAATTGGAAGCTGAGATAACACCCACACATACCTGAGATAACATACCCATCCTATGTAAATTGACGAATCAACACATCACACCTTAACAATAGGGGGTTTGTTAAGGTCTTTGTTAAATTATTAACAAATTAAATTATTTTATATTTATATTTACTTTGTTAAATTATTAACAAATGAATTAGCGTAACAAAGACCTTAACAAACCCCCTACTGTTAAGGTGTGATGTGTTGATTCGTTAATTTACATAGGATGGGTATGTTATCTCAGGTATGTGTGGGTGTTATTTCAGCTTCCAATTTACATAGGTTGGTGCGTGGCATGTCAGCCTGTATAAAACTTCACTGTCACACAGGCTGCTCCTTTGAATTGAAAAAGCCCTTTGAATAGAGGGTGAAACGTTTTCTGTAACAAATAAAGTCCAGTTGTTTTTGTATTGAACGCTTGTTCTGAATGTTCAGTCAGGTCATCTGGATGGTTTCTTTTTTTTGGGACGTTTCGTCCTTCATCCAAAGGACTTTATCAATCCAAGGAGCCACAAAAAATCTCAGTCCCACAAGCGACACACGTCTGTAGTGGACCAACCAGTTTGCTGGTGATAAGATCCAGGTCATCTGGATGGTTTCTTTTGATTCTTTACATTGTATTGATGAAATCCTTTGGATGAAGGACAAAAAAAAAAGTTTGTAAGCTCAATCGTCCAACTGGTCCAGATGACATGATTTAAACTTTTTTGTTGCTTGAAGGATGAAAGGTCTTAAAATAAAAATTAAAAAAAGTCCAGATGACCTGACTGAACTTTGTTGGATATTTTTACCTGGATTATTTAGCATGAACTTTGATGTTTTGAATCACTTTGGCTATAGCTGCCTCAGAGGAGTCGATGGAGGAGAGGGCAAACTCCAGAAACCATCTTATTACCAGCACATTGGTTGGTCCACTATGGGATCATGCTGCTTGTTGGACTGAGTTTGTTGTGGCTCCTTGGACTGATGAAGTCCTTTGGCTGAAGGACGAAACATCTCAAAAAACAACAACAACAACAAAAAAACATCCAGCTGACCTGACTTGATGAGTTACCTTTGACTTGTCTGTCAGCGACTCCAAGTAGGAGTGGTTTCCGTATGGGACGAGACGGTATCTGAAGACGTGAGGGACATATTTCAGTGGACGTCTTGCACAAATATACATTTACTGAACTGAAGTTCAATAAATCACACCTACCTCTGAAATCGCAGCCCCATTTTATTAGCCAGGGCGTGAAGCAGCAGCACCGTCTGGCCCCAGGCTGCGTTGATCTCGTTCCACTCCACAGGGACGCTGGGAAGGCGACCCAGACGGAAGTTGTTGATGGTACCAAACTGACCGCTGTGCCTAGGAAAGAAAAAAAAAAACAGCTTTAATATTTATCCTTCCCCATTAGTTTTATTTTCTTCTGTTCAGGTGTACCAGATGTGAAACGTTGCATTGAACACGTTGGTTTTCTTCAGTCGATCCAGCTGAATCTGGCAGTAGCGCATCTGGTTGTCGACGCTCTTCAGCTCATCGTCCAGCTCCAGCTGCTGCCGTTTGAACTCGCTGTACTCCTTCTGGTACCTTAGAGCAGTGAGAGCGAGCCCAGCTGTTATGCGTCGCATGATTTATAAAATGAACCCTGGACACACGGCACTGCCTGGGTGACTCACTGCAGCTCCTCTTTGTCCAGCTGCTGAGACTGGATCCTGGTCTGGGACCGGTCCTGGGCCACCACGGCCCTCTGTTCCTCCACAGCCTCCAGCTCTTTGACCAGGGTCTCCTCCTCGTCGTTCAGCTGCTGGAGCTCCTTCAGCAGAGTCTCCTCTTCCTCCACTTGTAGGGTGGACAGCAGCTCCAGACACTGCCTACAAATAAATAAATAAATCAGCACATTTAAGAGTTGACTCAACGCCACACAAGTCAAACACCGTTTTGGGTCGTACTTGTAATTCTGGCACTCGTTCTCCGTGATGTTGAGCTGCGTGTCCAGGTGATCCAGCAGAGTGTCCGTGCATTCCTCACACAGAGGATGATCCACGTCCGTTTGACCGGACATGATGTCGAACAGGTCACCCGTTACCTGCGGGGGCGAGAGGCAACAACAGGGTCACTTGTTTTCATGTCAGGAAACACGGACCAGGCGCTCATGAAGTGTTTCAATTCAACTCTCACTGCTGTTCATGTCTGAATGAAACTAAACAAACAAGAGCGACTGAATGTTCTGATAAAGCTGTGAATGCAAAAGAAGCCAAAACTGAGACGTTTCAACAGAATGAAGCAGAAAATTAGCTAAAATTAGGAGCATAATGCTAGCTAAAAATAAAACGGTAGCAAAGGTTAGCTAAAAGCAATAGAATACTTTGTAAGACATAACTAGTAAAAGGCTGGTTAAATACAGGTAGTCCTCGACTTACGACGGTCTCGAGTTACAACGTTTCGTGGTTATGACACGCATCTCCAAAAAAATATATATATTTTGAATTTTTTTATTTTGAAGCCAATTTACACAGTTTCCGGTTTCTGGTTTTACTAGCTGTGGAGGCTACAGCTGCCTGTACAGGCTGTCATATTGTTAAGTTTGCAGATGATACAGCGGTGGTGGGATGCATTACAAACAATGATGAGTCCAGCTACAGACAGGAGGTGGAACACCTGGAGAGCTGGTGCAAAGAGAACAATCTTCACATGAATGTGAAGAAGACAAAGGAGATGATTGTGGACTTCAGAAGGAACAAACACAACCATGCCCCACTGAAAATAGGTGGGTCTGCAGTGGAAGTGGTCTCCAGCTACAAATACTTGGGTGTACACATGAATGATAACCTCAGCTGGAGCAACAACACCACCAGCCTGATCAAGAAAGGTCATCAGAGACTCTACTTCCTCAGACGGCTGAGACGAGCTGGTCTGAGCAGCCCAGTCCTCACCTCCTTCTACAGGTGTGCAGTGGAGAGCATCCTGTGCTCCAGCATCAACGTGTGGCATGGAGGCTGCACAGTTGAAGAGAGGAAAGCTCTACAGAGAGTGGTGAAGGCTGCACAGAAGTCTGTTGGAGTCAGTCTCCCCACCATCACAGACATTTACACCTCCAGATGCAGGAAAAGAGCCACCTGCATCATGAAAGACCTCACTCACCCAGCACACTCACTCTTTGCCCCACTCCCCTCAGGACGGAGGTTGAGGAGCATCAAATGTAGAACCACTAGACTGAGGAACAGCTTCTACCCTGAGGCTGTTAGACTCATGAATAAATAAAAATAAAATAAAAAATAAACACTGCAAAATATCACATCATGCTGATGCTGATCTGTTTTCTTGTTGCTGTATTCATCTGTGACCATCTGCTCATACAAACTCATGTTCGTGCTGCTGTTTATTCCCACTATATTAGGCTTAGTGTATTACTAGTTGATGTTTTTCTTAGTTAGTTCTAGATGTTATTACTGTTTTTCTCTTTCATTGTTGTTGGATGTAACTGGGACCTCGTGTACATAATCTCGTTTTCATCTCATGTACCACATGCGGTGCAAATGACAATAAAGACTCTCTGACTCTCTCTGACTCTGACTGTACTCTCTAAAAAGCTAAGTCTGGTCCTCTGGACATTCAAACAACAAAACAAAACTTGTTGGAGCAAGCTGGACACGCAGCAGCTGTGGAAAAGTAGCTGTTTTATGGACGGCGGTTTTACAACGTAAACAAATGGAGAATCCGGAGGAGGAACGGAGGAAACGGCTTAACCAGCATTCCAGAGTAGGAAATTAACTATTTTTTCCCCCTTCATTAAGGCTCTCAAATGTATGTGTTTTTTGATAATTATGTAGGGTACTATGTTAGGATAGGCTAAGTGCTTGGTAAAATACAGTACTGTACGTATAAGGTGCAGTTTGGACGTATGTTCCGAGTTACGCCGAAATCCGCTTTACGAAGCCGCGCAAGAACGGATCTCCGTCGTAAGTCGAGGACTACCTGTATTAAAAAGCTAGATTGAAACGTGGCAAGTTAAAAAATAAAAATAAAAACTTAAGGGATTGCTAAAAGTTAGCACAAGACAAGAATGGAACAAATTTGCACCAATCTACTGACTGAGCTGAACATTTGGTACAGGAATGGA
>JBBPBX010009821.1:0-17381 GCA_038048925.1 Garcialebias charrua | reverse complement strand
ACACACACACACACAAAGTATTCATAAGTAATCAAATGCCAAAAACTGCCAACGACAGGAAAATGAATGTGTAACCCCGAGTCAGCAGATATCACCTTCAGTCTACGACTAAGGTTTTCCATGGTGCCACCATCAGATGCATCTCCAATCAGAGTGAAACTGTTGGCGCTCTCTGTGGACATCATCCTAAAAAATAAATAAATAAAGGATTAATTTGAGCAGAATTCAATAATCTTTGCAGAAAAAGAATTACCGGTAGTAGGGATGCACGATATTGGATTTTTGGCCGATATCCGACGTGCCAATATATTAAAACTTATTTGGCTGATAACCAATACCAATACATGTACAGATATTTTTACGCTAGAACTACTACAGAGACTACATGTCTTTCTCCGCTGTGGAATTAAAATATTACATTAATCTGCATGGTCACTCGAACAGTCATGAAAAAAAATATAAGGTGCTTTTTATATCTGTGTTATTTTGAAGAAATGGCCGATGTCTGATATTTAACTTTATCGCTAATATCGGCTGATATGATATTGTGCATCCATAAGAATTAGTAAAGGCATCTGACTCTAAATGAGCATAAACTGTACTGAGTGCTGATTTGAAAATGAATCTTTTCAGCTCACCGTGCAGGGGGGATGTATTTTCTTGACACTCCATCTTGCTTATTTTCCACAAATGTCTCCTGGAAGAAATAAAAGAAAATCTTGAGATCGAATCTAAAGGATGCACTTATTTTAAAGTAGTGGATATGTCTTTACCCTTCTGCCAACTTATTTAGAAACACATAAATATGGCAGTAAAGCAACCAGCTCCAAAAACTAAAAAGTGATAACCATATTTATTGATGAGTAATGTTATTTTAAAATGATATTGGTTGACTCCTAGTGTATTTAGATGAGTAATCCAAAACAGTCAAATGTCGTCGTGGTTTTTTAAAAATGGCCTTGATCGGTAGTTTTAATTGTCACATGTTCAGACTACAACTTGTTCATTTGCAGATTTGTTGTTTTTTGGGCCACCTAATTCTGACTTATGAACCATTCAGACACAACAAGACTCAAAACTCAAGAAATGAACTAGTGTTGTGCCAACACAAACAACTTGAACATTTTATGTTGGTTCTTTAGTAGCAGCTAGTCATATAAGCACGACTTGTTTTCTTTTTCAAAATACAGTAAATGAAAACACAGTTTGACACATTAAGAGATTTTAGCCTCGACACCTTCGTCCTTCACTTATGTACTTGTACTGTCATGGTCAGGTACAAAGACTAGACAAAGAAAATGAGTGGAAAAAGCAGCAAAGTTTAAAGAAAAATGTTCAAACACTTCCACAAAGTCTAGCATTCCCTGGAGGAAAGCACACAGATTGCTGCTTTCCAAAGAAAAGTTTGAAGCTACGACCATCTTGTGTTTCTCACTTTAGCTGCTTTGGTTCAATCTAGAAAACAATGTAATCTAATGCAAAACCTTGAGATGTGCTAAGTCCTCAGAGTATTGCTTGTGAATGACTCTCAGCTATACTTCCACACCTAATTTTAACTCAACATCTGTAAAAATGACTAAATTATTCTCATTTTTTGTTGTCTACGTTCAGTTGGCTGTGATGGACATCTTGAATTGAGCTGACTACAAAAGTGAATCCGTTTTAGATCATCTAATGATTATTTTATGAATATTTCAATAGCATATGTCTAGTGGTTCATGAAATATTTTGCTGACAGACAGACGAACAGGACTCCAGATCGTTAATGGCAATGATCTTGCACAATCGGTCAGCCCTCAGAATATGTGCGGAGGGGGTAAGTCTCAGCTACTACCACACCAAATAATTAGGTCAATATCTGTAAACATTGACTAAGTTATAGCCTACTATGTGTTTTTAATGTTCAGTCAGCTGTGCCAACCATCTTGAACCTGGTTGATTCTGAAACCTAATCAGCTGTATCTATACATTTACTTTCTGCTAGTTTCATTTCATTGTATTTGCTGTATAATGCAATAATTGTACCACATTTGAATTACTGTGTTGATGTTTGGGGAACAGCGTGTAGAACTATAACAAAGCCTATTTTTATCTTACAGAAAAGAGCTATAAGAATCATAACAAGAGTGCATTACTGTCATCAATCTAATATATTGTTTTCTAAAATGAAACTATTGAAGTTCTATGATCTGGTGGAATATAATACTGTATATATTTTTTATGTATAAAGCACAGAATCAAACACTACCAAATATTCAAAAACATTTTGTAAAGAGGAAAAGTTGTTATAATCTTAAGGGAACAGACATTTTTGTTAAACCACATTATAGAACAAGTTTAAAGGGTCGGTCTACTTTAATACAGGGCATACCGTAGGTCTGTGGAATGGTTTGGATAATTATGTTAAAAAGGCTAAGTCTGTGTTTATATTTAAGAGAATGACTAAGAGTGAACTTTTGAAAAAATATACAGCATATAAATGGTGAAAATTACAAGTACTACGAATCTGTGAATCGTAATGAGTTACAAAATTGGTTCATGGATAATTATTGTTTAAAATTGATTGTTTGAATTGATTTTGTTTTAAGAAGGGGCACAGATTTAAGATTTTTTCTTCTTCTGCTTCCTTTCATTTTAAATTTTTTTCCTTCTTAATATAGTTTTGTAAATATTTTTTGGGTTTTAAATTTGAAATGAACAAATAAAAAAATAAAAAATTACAATTTGTCAAGCGGTTCATGGAATATTTTGCTAACAGACAAATAGAAAAAAAAAGCATTATCATCCACCTCTGGGTTTCGGTGAAGGCACTAAATAGATTACAAGAATGCCTTGGAAGCAAAATACTGAACCCACATGGTCATTAAAACAATAAGTTACAGTCGTTCCTAGGTAAAGACAACTTCTGACACTGAACCCACCTCTGGTTGTGTCTCCCCCCGGCTGCTGTCAGCCTGCTTGCTGGGGGTCACGGTGACCAGCGGGGCTGAGGAGCAGAGAGGTCACACAGTCACTACACCCAGAGCAACTACAGGGAATAAAAAACCTCCACACACCAGCAGAAGAGCACAGCTGAACTCGTACCCACCGACGAGCTCCTGGATGGTGACTCGGTCCAGCACGTTGAACGACGTGTCCAGTTTGAGCGGCTGAGAGCACCGCTGACACACGAAGCTCACCTGCATCGTTGTGCTCGACGACTTCGAGCCCTCCATCGCAAAACTTTAGGGTGACACGAAATAACAACGCACTATTCAATAAATATAATCAGAATTACAATAATTTATTTTATTGTCGCGTTAGTTGCTAGGAGGTTTTTAGCACTACGGTTAGCTTTGCAGTTAGCTTGTGTTTAGCAAACAGCTAGTGAGGAGAAGGATATATACTCACTGTCGCTTGTGATGGGAAAAAAAGAACAGTTACATCACAATATTGATTTATATACGGATTTATCCCTGACAGCGTGAATCGAAATAAGCCACTTCCTTGTTGTTGTTTACGATGGTTGACTGGGATCGCTTCTTCTGTTATCGGAATAAGGCAGACTGAACTCTACTGTAGCGCCCCGCTGCCCCCTGCTGGCTGGAGACTGAAACGCGCTGGACTGAAATGTGTTGCACGAATTTTTACGTTTTATTTTATTTATTTTTAATTTTTTAAAATTAAATTAATTCATTTTACATAAAAAAATATTTCACATATTATATGAAAGAAAACATAAAATGAAAGGTAGCAGAAAGAAGAAGAAATCGTATTTTATCTGCCCCTTTTTTCAAAAACAAAACAATTTATAATCTTGTATGAGTAGCCTAACAGAGCAAAAAGAGTAACTTTTCACAATCTACAAATATCGAGAACATTAAACACTTAACTGAAAGTTTTAGTATTTTGTTAACAATTTAGTTTTTTATCTTTTTTTAATTTACTTGTTAGCTTTTACCTGAGATATTTGTTGGGACTTGTAAAAATAACTAAAATGAACTGAATTCAGTAATAATTCCAATTAAATACAAAATTGTAGACTCAAATGTATTGATATAGCACATATAAAAAAACAACTTGCCCCATTAGTGAGTTTTGCATTGGAGGGTGAGGATTGAGGACTCATGGCACTCTTGCTTGTTAAGTTTAAACATGAAGCCATTAAAAATATATAGCATGGCTGAAATAACTAAAACATTTGAGAAAATTTATGGGAAGCCATATGGGAGACTGAGACAAAGTGAAGATTCAATACAATTTGCTGACTTCCTTAGATAGATAACTTTACTAATGGGCTTTTTTATGTACCGTATGTGAATGTTCTGATGTGTCCTGAGACAACTTCTATTGTGACTTGGTGCTAAATAATAATAAATAATAAACTGAATTGAATATAAAACTAAATTTGGAGAACATTCAGCTGTAGAATGTTGCATTCAGCAAACATTTTAAATGCACATTTCCTGATTGTTTTAAAATTTAACAACTTCAAAACTTTAGTAGCTGTTGAAGGTTTTAAATTACTTTGACTGGAACAGCTCAACCTTGTCTGTATTCATGAACTTTTTCTGACTGTAGAGGGCAGAGACACCCCATCAGGAGCTGTGTCTGCTTCAGGGTTTTCAGAATGTTTCAGTATCTATGGAAGTAAACACACCATCTCACATCATTGATGAGTTGTCGCTTCATTCTGTTGCTGCAAGGTTAAAATTAAAACCCTGACACTTTGCAGTTAAAGATTCTAACTTAATTACGCTTGTAAAGAAAGTCAACTTTTACAAGGTTCTCTGTGCCAGTGTCAAACAAAATGAAATGTCCTTATGAAATACTTGCCTGCCATTGTCCCCTCGTTCATTCACTTTTTGCACACATTCAGTTATTTAAGCCTGCCTCTCTCAGTGGGTGTGTTCACACATGAAACATATCTGATTTCAGCACTTTGCATGCTATCCCATCCTACTTTCTAACTGTCCTTCTGGAGTGAAAGCAGGACATTTCCTTCTTTAATTCTGAGAGCTCTGTGCTGTATTTTCACACCTTGCTCATGTATGTTGCAGTTTATCCCTCACAGCATCTCTAAATGCGACAGGAGGAGTTGTAAAAGTAATCAGTTTGATGGATTCTCATATGGGTAAACTAGATGAGCCAGACATGGACTGATTATGAATTTTGGGAGTTATGTGATATGTCTGTAAGCACATAGTAATGAACAATGTAAAAAAAAAAAAATGCTATTGCAAGAAAATCCACCAATCCTCCATTTTTCCATCACCGAGGAGGGAAACCCCAAAGATTTGCATGCAAATCTTTAGTGGAGGGGATATGGGGGAATGGAAGGGTTGCACATTCCTGTCTGATGGCATCAGACTTCCCATCAGTGGAGCTAATTGGAAAACAGTCCCCTTTTTTCCAAAGCTGAAATACAAGAAGAGAAATCTTGCACACAGAGCAATGAAACAACGTGCTTTGAAAACTACCTTTGACACATACATAAGGTGATAAGGAACCCCATAAAGGACAGACTGAGGCTAAAAGCTGCTGATTTGTTTGCTCTAGGAGCCATAAATGGAGGATGAGCTGAACCCTTTCTCTAATAGATATTTTGTTGTTTGCACTCAATAAGGTTCGGAATGAATGACAATGTACAAGACCTGCATGTGTCCTCATAAAGACTATAAAGTAAATGAATGGCTCTATGGAGAGAGTGGTTACCAGACATTCCTATGTAGTGACACACACTCACACACACTAGGCTTCTTTAGAGCTGCAGGTTTTATTGTTCTGTCCTCAGCTCATTGGGCTACCCAGATAGAAGCCAGTGTTGCCTTTAGGTGCTGTGGGATATATTTGTATCACATTCAAAACATTGTGACATATGCTGAGGGCATTATATGGGTATGTGAATAAAACTTTAAGTATTTAAACATGAGTCTTTCTGCACCACATACAAATAATTATCAAATTTTTATACACAGAATAAATATAGATCCTAGTTTGATACTGAATGATTAATTGTTACAGTGAGCTACGAGTAAATCTGCGAATTCCTGATTTTTATTTTTCCACTTACTGTACTTTTTACAGTCTAACTACTTTTTAAAATGTCCTTTTATAGATGGCCTCCCTTCTCACCTTACAGCCATCCTCTTCACACCATTATGCTTTTTTTTTAAAAAATAAATAGGATAGAAAGAAAGGAAAGACGGAAAGTAAGACTACAAAATATAATAAATATACTGTACACAAAGAGAGCACAAGGCAAATACACCCAACCGCTGTCTGTAAACCTGCAAAGAACAGAACACAGCAACAAAATACATATGTATAAAACACTTATTATTCATGGCTTTGCAGTAGATTTCTATAAATATATATACCTATACCTACATATACATACTTATACATGCATATGAAGTCACATACACACCTACATATCTACATACGATACCTGCATGTGCATCCCTGCATCTATTTGTGTGTGGTTGTGAACATGCATAAGTGTATAAGGCTTCTCTAATAGAACATTCAATAGCGACTGTGAAGCATCAGAGATCCGACCCCCAAGACCCGAGGCAGACAAAGGGGAGACCAGAGCCCAAGACCCCAAGAGGGACCCCGAGCGCGGAGCCCCCAGTCTAACTACTTTTGCAAGCTTTGGGGGTGTTTTATCATTCATGCATTCAAATGTTCAGCTCATTCATAGATAGATGCTGTGACTTGTGTAACTTTCACATTTTTCAAAATATTTAACTTTATTTCCACATTTTCTTCATAGAAGCACGTCTTCTTTTCAGTTTCTTCAAAACATGGATCTCTCTGATAATTGTTTCAGCACATGCACTCTGTCTTCTTGAGCTACTCAGGTTTTTAGTAACCATTCTGTTGCTTTTAGCTCGTAGCCTTTTTGCTGCTGTTACCTTTTAGCTAAACTTCTGCTTTTAAAAAATATATATTTTTGTTTGTTTTTTTTACATTTTTGGGCTAGTGGCCTTTATTGTAGAGGATGAGGGCGAAACGGGGTAGAGAGAGGGGAGAGACACTGCAGAGAAAGCTCGTCGGGTCTGGGACGTGAACCCGCGACGCCTGCAGAGAGGCCCAGCCTCAAAACATGCGCGCGCGCTTATCCCCCACACCAAAGCAGCGGCCCAAACTTCTGTTGCTTTAAGGTAGCATTTTGCTACTTTTAGCTTTGAGTTACAATTTTGCTACACTTAGCTTTTAGCTAGCCTTTTGCTATTTTTAGCTTTTAGCTAGTATTTTGTTACTTTTGGCTTTTAGCTATAGCTTCTTTTAGGATTAGTCAATGCATTCTGTTTGTATCCTGATGCATGCTCAATAATCAAGTAGAAACATCTAAAAAAAGTTAAGTCTGGTCATCTGGACGGATTCAAAAACTGTTCTGTTTATGTTTTAACAATTTCAGTTTCTCCAGCAAACTTCAGCCAAATCTTTCAGCACTCAGCCTTCACACTCTTTTCGACAGAATTGCAATTTTTACTACCGTAGTTTTTCCAATTGGCAGGTAAATTATGGCCAATAAATTAAAATGATTTATTCTAAATTGTGCAAACTGAGTTCTGATCTGTAGCAAAACAAGTTGGAAAAAAAGTACAGGCTGCAGAAAAAGAAAAAAAAAAGAGTGAAAATATTGATTGTTGGTCATAATTGAACTCTGCATAAAAATGACTCCATGAACACACCATCTAGCAAATCCCAACTGAAATAGCACATAATCTTCTTACTGTACATTTAAATTCACCTTTTTAGCAAGTATGTCATCATCTTTTGTAAAAAGAAAAAGTACTTACAATCTTAAGGGTACAGATATTTTTGTTATGCCACAGCATAGAACTAGCTTAAGGAATAGGTCTGTGGAATGGTTTAGAAAATGATATTAAAGTTGCAAAATCAATGTCTTTGTTTAAGAAAATAATTAAAACAAAATTTCAGAATAAATAAATAAATAAATTGGTTTATATCCAAATTACTACTGTATACTGTATACTGTATATGGTAAAGTTGATGAGTTGATGATGAGTTATTTATTGTGTTGTGTTTTTGTGGATTATTGTTGTTTGAATTAATTGTTTGAATTGATTTTGTTAAAGAAGGGGCAGATATAAGAAGATTTTTTCTTCTTCTGCTTCCTTTCATTTCATGTATTGTTTTGTTTTTATGTGGTGTTGTAAATAGTTTTCTTGTGTTTAAAAAAAAAATCTGAAATGAATAAATTTAAATGAATAAAAAAAATTAAAAAAAGCCCAAGTCTTATACATTTTTTTTTTTTAATTAACCATTTTTCTGTGCAGGCTAGCACTGGGAAATCCCTTCATATACTTTTTGAGGTCATTATGACGTCAAGCTGAATTTTTTGAAGCGATGAATGCTGTTGAAGCCCAGTACAGTAGTTTCCTATTCTCTGAAAGTCTCGTGTTGTTGTTTTTATTCCGAGGAGCACCTGAAGGCAGCACGGAGGAGAGCTGCTGCGTCAACGGTCTCTGCGCGAGACTTGAGAAGCGGTACGTTGTGAACTTGTTGTCCTCGTGCTGCCGGCTGCTTGATGCCGAACGGACTCGAGAAGACCAGTCGGTAAGTTTGTGGGCAACTTTTACTCACAACTTGTTGCACGAGCGGCCTGGTTGCGCTGTTGTCTAAAGTTCCCCGACCCAAAAAAACAAACAAAAAACGATGAACAGTTCAGTTGTTGCATTCAGGGTTCGTAACAGAAAGTGGGGATTTGGGGTTCGTCGTGATTAAAATAAAGAAAAAACGTTCGAATTTTTGTAGTTACTGTCAGAAATACTACTTGCGTTGATTTAGTTTGTATTGGAATGTTTTAATAGAAAAGGATATTCTCCCTTCAAACGACAGTGTGTGTGCTGCATCAGTTGACAGCTGATGTTTGTTACAGGTGCATCTCCAAAAAGTAGAAAACTGCACAGGCTTTTGTCAGTCACTTCAGAGAGTGAAACTCATTATATAGATTCATTACGCAGAGTGAAATATTTGAAGCCTTTATTTCTTGTCATTTTGATGTACTAAAACTGAGTGTCTCAGAAAATTAGAATATTACACAGTCAGCTTTTGGTACATTTGTCAATGTGGGCAGGAGCCTTGCTGGGAAGTGAAAGCATCTTCATAAAGCTCGTCTGCAGAAGGAAGCATGAAGAGCTCTGTGGACTTCCAGCAGATGACATGGACCCAAAACCCTCACTGACCGTGGAAACTTCACTCTGGACTTGAAGTAACGTGGATTCTGGGCCTCCACTCATTTTTAAATGGCATGCAGAATTTACTTTAATCAGCAAAGATCTCTGGACCACTGAGCAACAGTCCAGTTCTTTGTCTCCTCAGCAGGTAAGACACTTCTGATGTTGTCTCTGGTTCAGGAGCGGCTCGACTTGAGGAACGAGACATTTGCAGCTCATGTATAGGCGTTCATCAACCTCTGTCTTGTCGAAGTTCCAAAAATTCACGGTTGATACTCGTGCCTTCGTGTAAAAAGTAGTTTTTCTCTGCAAATAGAAGCTGAGAACTTGTTTACAGATTTTTTTTATTAAAAGCTTTGTGTGACAAATGCTATGCTAAAGAGCTCAAACCACACCACCGGATAAAGGAAGGAGAGACAGCCCATGTCACGTCAAGGGGCCTCCCTCCCATTTTTCTTAAGAGACACGCTGCTCGCTCCCTCACTATCCATCCTTTGGTTCAAACCATCTTATACTGTCATCCAGTGGTCAAAAAAGGTACTACAGCGAAACAAATGAACCAGCATTTCTTCTTAAATTTGACAATAATTACTAATTATTGTCAAATTTCAAACAATATTATCGTTTATCGCGATAATTTCTGAGACAATTAATCGACCAGCAAAATTTGTTATTGTGACATAGGTGTGACACCATGAGTTTACAATATTGAACCTCTTCACAATATTCAAAATTTCTGAGACGCTGAATTTGTTTTTCCTTATTTGTAAGCCAAAATCAACAAAATTACAATAAATAAAGGCTTTAAATATTTCACTCTGTGTAATGATATAATAATAAATATGAGTTGCGCTGTCTGAAATGATTGATGAAAGGAATTGAACTTTTTCCACAGTACTTCATTCACGTTTTTTTTAAAGATGCACCTGCAGATGTGGAGCTTTCCCTGCTGCCCTCAATGAACTGAGACCTTTGACTTCTTAGCCTGCAGTGAATTTAATCTTCTGCAAATGGAAATGCAGTATAAGGGGCAACATTGCTTGGAACAGTGGCGATGTTAAAATATTGAGACATGGGGGCTCAGCCCAGCAAAGACATGAAAGCAGGAGTGAAGAATAGTAAAAACTGTAGCAGACATTTTTTGTTTGCTGGCTTTTATAATATGACATAAACAAGCGACTTAGACATAACTAAATATTTAAAGAAAAAACAAAACAGATATTAAAGCATGTTATACATCTCAGTGTTCAGCTTTGCTCCTACGTAGTTTGTGTTGTATTCTGTAATTTTACTTCATTGTTTTTTTTGTTAGTATCAAGTATTAGGCTTGTAGCAATAAACAATAAATTAGTTAATCGCATGATAAATCAAAATTATCGACCTCATTTTAATTTATCGGCTTTATAGTTTCTTCGTGTCTCTCTTTCTACTGAAGACACTGGATGACAAAAGGCTCAACTCTGGTGCTGTTTACTGACGCATCCCTTTTAAATCAGTAAACAATTCAGCTTCTTTTTGCAGAGAAAAACAACTTTTTACATGAAGGCACGGGTCTCAACCGTGAATTTTGAAGTTTTGACAAGACTGAGGTTTTTTCCCAAGGTGAGTCTGTTAGCTTAGCTCGTAGATTAGCTTCTCAGCTAATCTGCTTTTAATTATATAAAAATACGATTTTGGTTGGTTCAAATTTATTTTATAGAGAAAAGATCTCTATAAAATAAATTTGAACCAACCAAAATACGATTTTGGTTGGTTCAAATTTATTTTATAGAGAAAAGATCTCTATAAAATAAATTTGAACCAACCAAAATCGTATTTTTATATAATTAAAAGCAGATTAGCTGAGAAGCTAATCTACGAGCTAAGCTAACAGACTCACCTTGGGAAAAAACCTCAGTCTTGTCAAAACTTCAAAATTCACGGTTGAGACCCGTGCCTTCATGTAAAAAGTTGTTTTTCTCTGCAAAAAGAAGCTGAATTGTTTACTGATTTAAAAAAAAAATAAAAGCTTTGTTTGAAAAATGCTATGCTAAAGAGCTCAAACCACACCAAGCGTCCGCCTTTTTGAGAACAGAAAAAAAGGAAGGAGAGACAACCCAGGTCACGTCAATGGACCTCCCTCCCATTTTTCTTAAAGAGACACGCTGCTCGCTCCCTCACTATCCATCCTTCGGCTCTAACAGTCTTATACTGTCATCTGGTGGTCAAAAAAGTACTACACTCAGAACTATTTAAACAGCATTTCTTCTTACATTTGACAATAATTACTAATTATTGTCACATTTCAAACAATATTATCGTTTATCTCAATAATTTCTGAGACAATTAATAGCCCAGCAAAATTTGTTATCGTGACAGGCCTAATCAAGCTATTTTATTTCTTTTTAAATGCTGCAACCTACATTTGCTACATTATGACGGTCCACCTTGTATAACTAACCACGTACCTTATTACAAACCTATTTTGAAAACCATTGAATAAGGCCAGTATTTTTCTGCTTCACTAACTTGAACTTTTGTCTGAAGCACCACTCTCCTCTTGTAGCAGCATGTAGAACACAGAAAAACACAAACATGACCTGCATACATCTCTGAGTAATATCCTTTTTGTCTATAATATTTCTGGGCTAATAAAAAAGAGAGAAAGGGCTTTTTTTTTTTGTCAGAAATCATTCAGGGCTGCAGCCCCAAATGCCCTGGCCTAAGGGCACCCATGGCTCAGATTAATCCAGATCCAGGTCAGAATGGGTCTTAACAAAAGGCCAGGAATGTGTAAATACAGAAACACATGGGTAACTTGGTCAAATAAACAGTCCAAACGAACATGACCACATTTACTGCACAAAGTAAGAAGACACAAGTACAATTTACACTAAAAATACAGAGATATACACCGTTGTCACAACTACCCTTTTTATTACTGTTGTTTTAGAGAGGCTGTATTTTATGAGGCTTTTTATTGAAATCCAATGTTTTGAATATTTTGTTACTCAACATATCTGTGGATTAGTGTGACAATATCTGAACAAAATTAACCAGCATCACAAAACAACCCGTAAATCATCATAAGTTGAACAAACACGCATTTCTTTGTACACATTTAACAAAAACAGAGAACACTACACATAGGGTCCCACCTATGTGTAGTGTCCAAGGCATATCCTTTCCTTTAAAAAGTTCCAGTACTTAAAAAAAAAAAGAATAAATTATTTAAGCTCAGTGACAACATCATTAAATAGATTGATATATTTCTTTTTCATTTCTTTACCTTCATGGATGTTGGTTTCACTTGCTGCAAACATTTCCGATGCTGAGTTTCTGTTTACAAACTATATTTAATCTCCAAGATGCAAAGTGTACCTATGGAGGATTGTGAATCAGGGTATGAGGGTATGTCATGCGAATGACAATAAAGAAACCTTGACCTTGAGAGAGTACGGTAATTATACTGTTATGGTCTTATGCGAATTTGTAAAGTTCACTGTTGTTTAGACAACTACCGGTAATCTGCTACGCATTTTACTGGGAGTAAATCTTGCAGCTTCTCCACATCGAGAGGAGCCAGTTGAGGTGGCTCGGGCATCTGGTTAGGATGCCTCCTGGACGCCTCCCTGGTGAGGTGTTCCGGGCATGTCCCACCGGGAGGAGACCCAGAGGAAGACCCAGGACGCGCTGGAGGGACTATGTTTCTCGGCTGGCCTGGGAACGCCTTGGGATTCCCCCGGAGGAGCTGCTCCAAGTGGCTGGGGAGAGGGAAGTCTGGGCCTCCCTACTTAGGCTGCTACCCCCGCGACCCGACCCCGGATAAGCGGAAGAAGATGGATGGATGGATGGATGGATAAACCTTGCAGCATGTGTTCCCTCACGTTTTGTGTGCAGTGTTGATATCAGAAGCACTAAAAGATGTCCAGATAATGGTCTTTGTTCTGCACGTTTATAAGGGAGGGCATTGGTCATAGTATCAGTCCTGATGGCCACACAAGCCTAAACATCCATCCCTTTAGTTTTTGCCGCACATTTGTGGTTGGGTTGCGAAAGCAACAGGTTCAGGAGAAACTGGCTTCTCGCTTCCCAACAACACTCTCCAGCTCCTTCTGAATGACCTCAAGGAGTTTCCTGGCCAGAGAGGATATACTCCCTCCAGCGAGTTCTGGGTCTGCCCCTGGGTCTCCTCCTCCCAGTGGAACATGTAGGGAAAACGTCCAAAGGGAGGTATCTGAATTACCGTAGATACCCAGATATTCAGAGTTACCTTCCTTCAATGCAGAACAGAGCGGCTCTACCCCCCAATGTCACGGTCAGCGGCCCCGCTGACCCCCCTCCCTTTAGCCTGACCCTTCTGTCATCACACTTACTCCCTTCTGTCATATTTTTTGCCCCCTTCTGTCCACAATCTTATTTAGTTCATCCCAGTAATGCCTGTCACCCTTTCTCTGCCCCTGACTCCCGTCTGTCATATTTTTTGCCCCTTCTGTCCACAGTCCTATTTAATGCTGCGTTCCAGTTGTCCTCGGAGGTCGTAATTACGAGCTTCCGAGCAGTAAAAATCAACTGGAACGCCCCCTCAGGTCGTAATTACAACTCGTGGACTCGGTCTCGCTGCACCATACCCGAGTTCGCCGAGATCATCGTTTCAAGATGGCTGCTCCTCGCATCAACAGTGAGTGAAAGAGTTACTTTTTACTCTTTTTCGCAGTTCTTTGTGGTTTACTCAGCCGTAACTTCACATTAACGCATTCAGGCATTGTAGTTCTTTACAGTAATGATAATGATATGTTTAAACAGCCGCTGTGCGTCGACAACGGCTCGCTAAACGGGTGTGAGGCGGCATTGTTGTTGTTTAGCACAGTACTCGTTTTAGCTGTTCGGCGTTCATTGTTCATCATTAACTCAGTAACACATGTCGTACTTTACAGTGATTATTATACGATATGTCGCCTAATAATTAGAGGGTGTTTCTAAGCTGTTTGTGTTTTCTAAAGAACGTGATTGTTGTCGTGTTGATGATGTAGCTGCGTCGGAGACCTGCAACCTCGTTGTTCTTTGTTCACCTTTACATGTGTTTTTAGCTAGTAAACTAATGTTTTGCACCATAAACTGTTTTTAAAAGGTCTATCAAGATTTATCTTGGCTTGTCAGGGTGGGAATCCAGTTTAACAGAATCAATTATTTTGTTTAAAAAAAAATGCAAAACTTGAAACCCAAACCATCCTGTCAATCCACAGCTGTGTGTGTCTGTGTGTGTGTGTGTGTGTTGGGTGTGTGTGTGTGTGTGTGAGAGAGAGTGAAAATCGACCTTATTTATAATTATTATTGTGGGTTAGTTTTGTGAGTTACTGTCATCTGTGATTTGTTGTTAACCATGTGTATATTTCTTTGCAGTTTATGTCAACATGAAGATGAACATGTTCCTGGACCCGAGCAGACAAACCTGTTTCCCTGGTCCCTTGCATTTTGCCAGCTGCTACTGGAACAGTGTCTTTGTGTCCAACATTACTAAGTAAGATTTTTGTGAAGTTAGTTATTTTGATTTAGTTTTAGCTGGTAGCTCATTTTACTGAGACCTCAGACCTCAAATTGTACCTGTGCCTTGTTGTCATACGTTATTAAAAACAATTTGAAATAACAAATGCACAAATTCTTGTCTTACTTCACAATAAGTGTGGTTTTTCAGTAGAATAAAGGAAAGCAGGTAATGAAAAGAAACTACTTAGAATGAAAGTAAATTCAGTGTAAAAGAGGAACACCTCTGGTATTCAAACACGACAATTTGTCATGATGCACTGCATAGTTTTTCATCAATATTTTTGGAAAGCGATGTACTTGCAGAGAAACTAGTGCTCTCATGTTCTCATCGGGCAGAGTTTTAAAATTACTACATAGAAATGCTTTATTTAAGCACTGACTTTTAAGCAGGTGTTATTGTTGTGGGAAACTTAAGTTTTGCAGCTGGTTTTTGAAGCTGTAAAATGTGTTTACCTATACCAGCTGGTTTATCCACACAGATATAAATGACAGCGAGAGAGTGGCATGTCAGAGAAACACATTTAATCAAAACAGCACTATAACAACACTAGAACATTTTTTGACAAGCTAATACAAGTACAGCATCCACACATCACAGTAACGAGTAATTTAGTCATTTTCATCCTGCCTTGGACAGACGTTTGGGTGATCCTGACACACTGGTGAAGCCCCAATGCAGAGGTTATGCAGAAGGCAGGCTGCCATGATGACAATCATCACCACAGCATCAATTCGTTAGGCCAGGGGATGAAGGTGTGTCCCATTGTGCAAAATGGCCTTCAGTACTTCCATGATGATCCTGTGTGCTGAGGACTGCGAGACCAAATTTGTCAGACATCTCCCTGAAGCTGTTCTGGTTGGCCATGTACCACAGGAACATCAGGACCTTCTTTTCTACAGGGACTGGTGCTGCACCTTGACAGTGCTCCTTTCTCCTGCAGCTGCATCATTACAGATGTGAACTGGGTCTTGTTGACTCTGAAATGACGCACAAACTTGTTGTCATCCATGTTCAGCATCACCTCCCATAGTCTTCATGATTATTCCATGTGTCCGTAGGTTTGTGTGTATCAGCAGCATCCTAAAATACAAAGAAATTAAATTGTTTTGTTACTATGGACCATATGAGTCTGAAATAAAGTTTTGATTGATTGAAGTTTAATAACAATTTTAACAATAAACCGTAAAAACGTCTGCTAATGGTTTGAGGTAGTAAAAAGAAAATAAAAATGTTCAGCACTTTCTGACTTTATTTATCTAATGATAACTTCTGNATGGGCATGATGCATGATTTATATCTATTAAAAAAAAAGGATCCAGGATAAAATAGATAAAATGAGCATCCCCTGTAGGGTAGTTGGGCTCAGACTTGGAGATAAAGGAGCTTCATCATCGGGTGTCACGATCCATTAGGTTTGAACCCAAAATGCAGGCAAGATGATTGAAGCAGGAGATGTATCTTAAAAATAAAACTTATTTATTTTTAAACAACACAAAACAAAAAGCTGCCGTGGCAGCAAAAAACTTACAAACTAACAGGTTGGTAAACTACGGAAGCGTAGTGATGACACCTGGAGAAAATATTTTTGGATGGACATCTATACTTATCACGTAATAACGTGATACGTATCACGTTATTACGTGATAATATCACGTTATTACGTGATAATATCACGTTATTACGTGATACGTATGGGGACCCAACGGCTGAAATGGGGAGCTTCTAACTCGTCCAAAGATTAGCTCCTGGTCCACTTTCATATGCTTCTTAAAGTCCGTTACAGTCGGCAACTCTGCATTAACAATTGCAATGGACATCTTTTACTCTGTTACTGCCCCAGGTCACGATAAGCCAATATATATTGGCTGACATTTTTTTTTTTTTTACTTTGTCCAGCCTCCAGAATCTTAAGTAAGCACCAAGTGGTGCAGGACTTGTCTGTTTAGCACGGCTGTTAGCAACCATGAAGCTAAGCTAATCAGATCCATACCATACCTTACCATACCCCATACCATTTTATTTATAGAGCACGAGACGAGATGGTGTAGTGGTAATGGCAGTCGTCCCCCGATCGGAAGGTTGGAGGTTCGAATCCCGAGTTCCCACACCATGTGTCGTTGTGTCCCTGGGCACGACACTTAACCCCGAGTTGCTCCCGGTAGGACTGGCTGGCGCCTTGCATGGCAGACTACCGCTATCGGTGTATGAATGTGTGTATGAATGGGTGGATGGCTGGTGCTGTAAAGCGCTTTAGGGCCTCTCATAAGGGGCTGGAAGGCGCTATATAAGTAAGCTCCATTTACCATTTTAAACAGGAACAAGGCCATCCAAAGTGCTGTACAGCAGAAAATAAACAAGCAAAGCACACAGCAGAACATAAAACTAAGTAAAATAAAAATATAGATAGGAATAGCAGAAGATAATAGTTTAATGCCTACACAGATCATACAGTGTTTAAAGATCCATGCTACATGGTATGTTTACAAGTGGCGCACTGGTCATAAAACCAGTCTTCCTAACGTGTTCACATTTTCTTTCTTCTACTGTTCACTGTTAAGTTATGAAGTGTGTTACAAAAATATAAATTAAACAAAGAAACACCCCTCCCTGTTCATTGTTTGAACAGTCAGTCATGTATGGTGACGGTCTAATTAGCATCGACT
>JBBPBX010009820.1:0-59254 GCA_038048925.1 Garcialebias charrua | reverse complement strand
CGGGGCCTAAGGCTACGTTCACATTGCAGGCAAATCCGACCCAAATCTGATTTTTTTTTTTGCCCCATCTGACCCATATCCGATTTTTTTATGAGATTCTGAACGCACCAAATCTGATGTTTTCAAATCCGACCCAGGCGTTTCAGTATGTGGTTTAAAATCAGATATATACTGTATCTGATGTTTTCAAATCCAACCCAGGCCGTTTCAGTATGGGGTTTTAAATCAGATATATATCTGATGTTTTCAAATCCAACCCAGGCGTTTCAGTATGTGGTTTTAAATCAGATATATATCTGATGTTTTCAAATCCAACCCAGGCCGTTTCAGTATGGGGTTTTAAATCAGATATATATCTGATGTTTTCAAATCCAACCCAGGCCGTTTCAGTATGGGGTTTTAAATCAGATATATATCTGATGTTTTCAAAGCGACTGCAGTCTGAACACTCATGTGATTTACATCTGACTTTTTCAGAACACGTGCGGCTCATTTAATTGAGCCCGCGCGTGTTTGTACAGACAGAGGGGACAGCAGCAGCTCAGAGCGGGGTGGGGGCTAGTGGGGGGACGAGCTCTCTGTAGCTAGAGCGGGGTGGGGGCTAGCGGGGGATGAGCTCTCCGACGCACACACCACTGGCTTGCTTTCTTCTCAGTTTTTGCCTTTCATCTTTTGGATGTTTAGCTCTCCCCGATTGGAGAACAACTTCAAAATTACGAACACACACTGAAAACTGTTGTGCGCGTCCATGTTTACTTCCTCAAACACAGGGGGCTGCATCATGCTGACAGATCTTGGGACAAAAACGAGCGACCAGCCCCATGAAAACAAGCCCAAACAAGCAACTCGCAGCCTGCGTGTCACGTCACGCAGGCTGAGACATGAGCCGCAGCGCGGATCCAAAAGAGAAATGGAGCAGAACACAGCTGAAGCTCAATTTTTAATATTTCATCACATATACAGCTGCACTGATCAGCGTGCTATGTTTTCTTCTGCGAATGCGGGTCACTTCTGCAATGTAGAGCGTTCACACTGGAGTCATGCCAGGTCTGATGCTGGTCACATTTTAAATGTAGTATGAACGTTTAGGGATGCACCGATCCGATACCAGTATCGGTATCGGTCCCGATATTAAACAAAGTTCTAGATCGGGTATCTGTGACAATGGACCCGATCCATAGCGATCCATAGGGGCAATCTATACAGTTTATATTTATGCTGAGCTCCGTGTGTGCTGTCCCGCTGACAGCTCGTGGAGGAGCTCGTGGAGGAGATGTGTGTGCGGCGCACACACATCTCCTCCACGAGCTGTCTGCTGTCCTCTGTGCTCTGAGTGCACGCGCGGCGCGCTCGCTCCAGCCTGCGGACCAAAGCGCAAGTCACAGCCTGGAGATGTGTGCGCGGCACCTCCGCATCTCCTCCGATGAGCAGAAAATATTTGTCAGAAACGGCTCTACCTGAACTGCACGGTAAAGTGTGCAAACGCATATTGGAGGAGATAAAAGATGTTAAAGCCATGAGTTTCACGACAGACATTTGGAGCTCTGACGTCTCCCCCGTGTCACTTTTAAGTTTAACGGCACACTGGCTGGATGAGAGTTTTGTGCCACACAGCGCAATGTTGAACGCAACAAACTTTCGTGGGTCACACACCAGTGAAGCGATAGCAGCTAGCCTGAAGGAAATGTTTGACAAGTGGCAAATTCCGTTGAGCAGCAGGGGCGGTTCTGGGGTGGGGCCAACAAGGGCCGGTGCCCCTGGAGCCTGGCCCTACCTTGACACTAAAGTATCAAACTAGATTGTGAATTTTCAGTATCATTGCACCCCTAATTGTTTTGTGAACTGAAGATGAAGCTGTCAATCTAATTTGGGCAGATAAATGTTTAAGAAGTTCATTTATTCTGTTCTAGTGGAAGAAAAAATAGCTTTTATTTGCTTATTAATATATTTTCTTCAGTCAATACAAATACTGTCTGTAAAATGTTTAATATTTTTCTCATTTGATTTTTTAAACCATTTTCTTTGGTTACAATGGTTAATCACTGCTTTAAAAAAATAAGAGAGAATATTTTGAATTCCTAATTGCACTCACTGAACAAGTTAAATTTAAAGATTTTTTTATGTGTTTGACTAAGCTTGTGAACAGTTATTTTATTTAAGATTGCTGTACTGGTGCATAGTTATAAAATAAATGTGCAATTCAGTAGTTCATTTATGTCTGTTTTTTTTTTAATAGGAAAGAAATGTTTCAATTAATGCTGTTTTTCAATATCGGATCGGATCGGTATCGGCCGATACTAAACCTCAGATATCGGAATCGGTATCGGAAGTAAAAAATGTGGATCGGTGCATCCCTATGAACGTTCACACCAAAAGATCTGATTAAAAAAAAAAATCGGAATTGAGCATTAGGCCTTCAGTGTGAACGTAGCCTAAGACCCATGTGTACACAATTTCCTAAAATAAAAAAAAATAAAAACTGATTTTGACGTTGAAAGACTGTCTTTATTATATTATTTATTTTCAAAAGTATTTACAGAAATACTTTTTTGTAAAAATATTATTTGTTTAGTGAAGTCAAGAAAGACGCTATTTTTTATATAAAGCAAGTATTCCTTTATTCATTCAACCTTCATTTATGATATATCAAGAAATATTGCCTTATTTTTTATAAAATGTATTTATGTTTAATGAACTCAGACTATTTTATGTTTCATAAAAACAAGTATTTATGTTTAATGAAGTCAAGAAAGACCATTTTGTTTTTGAATATTTTTATTAGTAATTATTTTATTAAAACATTTATTATATTATTTAATTTTTAAAAGTATTTACAGAAATACTTTTTTGTAAAAATATTATTTGTTTAGTGAAGTCAAGAAAGACACTATTTTTTATATAAAGCAAGTATTCCTTTATTCATTCAACCTTCATTTATGATATATCAAGAAATATTGCCTTATTTTTTATAAAATGTATTTATGTTTAATGAACTCAGACTATTTTATGTTTCATAAAAACAAGTATTTATGTTTAATGAAGTCAAGAAAGACCATTTTGTTTTTGAATATTTTTATTAATAATTATTTTATTAAAACATTTAAATTTTTTATGTATTGTGACAGAGGGCTCTTGGCAGCAGCTGTTGAAAGTAACTACGGTAATAAAGTAACTTAGTAATCTAACTTAGTTACTTTCCAAATCAAGTAATCAGTAACTTAAAGGTATGGTATGCGGTTTCTTGAACACTGCAGTGTTTCCCCTAGTTAACTTTTTCATTCATTCATTCAACCTTTACAGGTAACCCTCGAGGTACGACACCTGCGACCTACGGCAACTCAGACTTACGATTTTATCATATTTAATAAAAATATGATTAAAAAAAAAAAAAAAATTATTATTATTATTTTTTTTTTTGTGTTTAAAAGTTATTAATTTCATGTGTATAGCACTTTGTTGCAGCTGTGGTTGTTTTAAATGGCTTTATAAATAAAGTATAATTATTAATTTTACGTTTTGATAAGAAATTAATCGTATTTACGCAACTTCCGGTTTCCGCTCGCCACTTCCGGTTGCCATTTTACAACTGTACTGCGGTCAATGGAGCTCCGGAGGCTACTGTCAGCTGGCTCCGTGTGCCCGATCAGGGTTGCCTCATACGGATAAATGAGCTGGAAACACTCGGTCAACTCTGTGGACGTCTCAGGTCCGGAGGAGCAGCCGCGGATCGCCCCGCGATCGGCGGCCACAACGCCGCCCGACATGCTAACGACAGCAGCTAACAAAGCAGCTAACACAGGCGAAGACACCGAGCCGACATGCCGCGGAGGATCCATCTGCGGCCGGGAGCTCGCCGCAAATGTCCGCCTGGCAGTCGGGGCCACCGGCTCAAAGTAAGACATTATATTTTTTATTTTTTTGTGCAGTTCTGTGCGTGTTTATGGCCTTAGTATGTCTGCTTGTTCAGTCTCATGCCATTAAATATGTGTGCGGCGCTCCGTTAGCGGTATAACCGCGACCTATGTCAGAAACGCGGACCTACGATAGGCATGTGTTTTTGGTCCGCGAGGTACGACAAAATCGACCTAAGTCACACACGTAGGTCCCTATCCCTGACGTAACTCGAGGGGTTCCTGTATTTAGTCAGGTAAATCTTTTGAACCTCATGGGCTCATTTACGAAAGCGATCTGCTAAAACTAAAGAACAATGAACAGCAATGGTAGAATTTCCTTAAACAATAAACAAACAAACAATAAACAATAGAAAACAAAAGAGAGAGAATATATATATATATATATATATATATATATATATATATATATATATATATATATATATATATATATATATATATATATATATACATATATATATATATATATATATATATATATATATACATATATATATATATATATATATATATATATATATATATATATATATATATATATATATACATATTCCTCCTTTTAACAAAGTATCAAAAAACTAGCAAAACATTATAAGGTATATGTATAAAATCAAAGACAGGAACAAATCTGCATTGGTTTTTGCCAGGATTCCAACAGATTCTGAAAACCATTTAGAGAAGTCAAGGTCGAGAGCTTCAGATCTTTTTGTAAGATATTCCATGAAGCAGGAGCGGAGTAGGAGAAGGCCCTTTTTCCAAGTTCAGTCCTCACTGACGGAACACTGCAGGTAATCATGTCCTGAGAGCGCACGCTGTAGCTGCACTCACGCAAAGACATGTAGGAGGAGATGTATGAGGGCAGCAGACCAAGAAGTGATTTGAAGATGAAAATGTACCAGTGGAAGAGTCTGCGTGAGGTTAATGATGTCCAGTTAACCAGTGAATACAGGGTGCAGTGGTGGGTACGATAATCACAACCAGTTATGAATCTTAGTGCACCATGATAGACAACATCCAACATCCGCAGGGTGCTTGTAGGAGCATTCATGTAGAGAATGTCACCGTAATCAATGGAGGGAAGGAAAGTCACAGATACAAGGCGTTTCCTAACATTCAGTGATAGACATGATCTGTTTCTGAAAAAGAAACCCAGTTTAACTTTCAGTTTCTTCACTAGGTTTTCCACGTGGAGTTTAAAAGAGAGATGTGAATCGATCAGGATACCCAGATATTTATAGGAATCAACAAACTCAATAGGTACACCATTTGAAGATAAAATCAGAGGAGGATCTGCTGGAACCGCCTTCCTATTTGAAAAAAACATCCCTTTTGTTTTATCAGCATTTAGGACAAGTTTGAGACGGAACAAATCTGACTGGATGATGTCAAAAGCGGATTGCAGTAACTGGAAAGCCTTAGCTACTGTTTTAGCTCGGCAATAAACAACTGTATCATCAGCATAGAAATGTAAGGATGCATCAGGGATGCAGTGACCTACATTAGCTATGTAGATTGTAAAGAGAGTGGGTCCTAAAACTGAGCCTTGTGGTACACCATTTTTAACTGTTAAATAGCTGGAAAAAGTACCGTTATGTTGAACACATTGCCTCCGATTGGAAAGATAGTTAGAAAACCAACCGATGGTGTGATCAGAGAAACCGATTTCTGAGAGCTTATGACACAGGATGTTATGATCCACAGTGTCAAAAGCTTTAGACAGGTCTAAGAAAAGTGCAGCACAATAGTCCTTAGCATCCAATGCTTCAACAACATCATTCAGAACCTTCAGAGAAGCAGTTGTTGTGCTGTGTTTTTTCCTGAAACCAGATTGATGAAGAGGTAAGATGTTAAATGAGTCCAGATAGTTTTTGATCTGAGAGTTTATCAGTTTTTCTAGAACCTTGGCTAAGATGCAGAGTTTAGAGATCGGTCGATAATTGTTCAATGAGGTGGGGTCACCTCCCTTCAGCAAAGGAAGAACAAAGGCTGTTTTCCAAGCATCCGGAATGGTGTTTTGGCTTATGGACAGATTAAAGATGTGGGTCACAGGGACTGTGATGATATGAGCAGCCAGCCTTAAGAAGTAAGGTGGAAGTTCATCTGGACCTGCAGATTTTTTAGGATCAAGATCATTTAACAGTTTATTTACCTCACTGACTGAGAACGGAGAAAAAGAGAAGGTGTGATTAACAGATGGTTGACTTGTAGGAGGGATTTGATTTGTAGAAGTTTGATTATTAGATAAAGTGGCTGATTTTCCGTTTGTAACTGTGTCAAATAATGAACTAGAAGCAACAAAATGTTTATTGAAACAGTTCAGGATCTCGTGCTTATTTGACACAGGAACAGAGTCAACAAGAAATTGTGATGGGAGGTCAGATGATGATTGGGGGGTGCCTGAGAGAGATTTGATGGTTTTCCAGAATTTTTTAGGATCGTTTAGATTTTTGGAGGTCTGAGATAAGAAGTAGTTACGTTTTGCGGCTTTGATGGCAGTTGTACATTTATTCCTTAGCTGCCGAAATTTCAACCAATCAGTGTCTGAGTGTGATTTTCTCGCTGCGGCCCAAAGATGATCTCTCCAGTGCAGGAGATCAGCTAGTTCAGGAGTAAACCAGGGGCTGTCACGGCTCTTTATCCTGAACTGCCGGAAAGGTGCGTGTTTGTTTACAAAGAGAATGAAACTATTGTGAAAATAGTTCCAAGCGGTGTTCACGTCATTGATTTGTAGGATACGTTGCCAATCAAAGAGGGATAGATCCCAAAGGAATGACTGTTCACTGAAACGCTTCAAATCCCTTTTTTGAATTATTCTGGGCTTAGCAGGTGGAAGTTTAGTAGATCTAAGAGCTGCTATTACGGAATGATCACTCAAAACGTTGGCAAATACACCTATACCAGGAAATTTGTGAGGTGCATTTGTGAAAAACAGATCTAAGATAGAAGATTTTTCGGGACATTTTATGTTTGGTCTGGTGGGAGAATCGATAAGTTGTGTTAGGTTGAGAGATAGGCAACATTCTTTGAATTTATCACAGAGGGGGGTCGACTTATTCCAATCAATGTTGAAATCTCCAGCCAAAACGATCTCATTGTGTTTTAAATTTCCTATGAATTCAGTCAGGGAGGACAGAGCTTCAGGTGTTGCGGAGGGGGGACGATAACAACCAACAACAGTTAAGGGCTGACCTCCTTTCAAAGTGATGTTCACAGCTAAAGCCTCAAACTGGTTTGCGATTGTTTTTTTAGATGCAATCCTGGCAGCCAAAGAATCTCTGATGTAAATAGCGACTCCACCTCCCCTTGTATTACGGTCACAACGATAGATCTTAAATTCATTGATTGCCAAGTCCATCCATCCATCCATCCATCCATCTTCTTCCGCTTATCCGGGGTCGGGTCGCGGGGGTAGCAGCCTAAGTAGGGAGGCCCAGACTTCCCTCTCCCCAGCCACTTGGAGCAGCTCCTCCGGGGGAATCCCAAGGCGTTCCCAGGCCAGCCGAGAAACATAGTCCCTCCAGCGCGTCCTGGGTCTTCCTCTGGGTCTCCTCCCGGTGGGACATGCCCGGAACACCTCACCAGGGAGGCGTCCAGGAGGCATCCTAACCAGATGCCCGAGCCACCTCAACTGGCTCCTCTCGATGTGGAGAAGCAGCGGCTCTACTCCGAGTCCCTCCCGGATGACTGAGCTTCTCACCCTATCTCTAAGGGAGAGTCCAGCCACCCTGCGGAGAAAACTCATTTCAGCCGCTTGTATCCGAGATCTTGTTCTTTCGGTCATAACCCAAAGCTCATGACCATAGATGAGGGTGGGAACGTAGATCGATCGGTAAATTGAGAGCTTTGCCTTTTGACTCAGCTCTCTCTTCACCACGACAGACCGGTACAGCGCCCGCTTCACTGCGGACGCTGCACCTATCCGCCTATCGATCTCACGCCCCAGTTTTCCCTCATTCGTGAACAAGATCCCGAGATACTTAAACTCCTCCACTTGGGGCAGGACCTCCTCCCCGACCCGGAGAGGGCATGCTACCCTTTTCCGGCTCAAGACCATGGCCTCGGATTTGGAGGAACTGATCCTCATCCCGGCCGCATCGCATTCAGCTGCAAACCGCTCCAGCGAAAGCTGTAGATCACGAGCTGATGAAGCCAATAGGACCACATCATCTGCAAAAAACAGAGAAGCGATTCTAAGGTCACCAAAACGGATCCTCTCAACACCTTGGCTGCGCCTAGAAATTCTGTCCATAAAAGTTATGAACAGAATCGGTGACAAAGGGCAACCTTGGCGGAGTCCAACTCTCACCGGAAACGAGCCTGACTTACTGCCGGCAATGCGGACCAAGCTCTGACACCGGTCGTACAGGGACCTAACAGCCCTTATCAAAGGGCCTGGTACCCCATACTCCCGGAGTACCCCCCACAGAACCCCCCGAGGGACGCGGTCGAATGCCTTCTCCAAGTCCACAAAACACATGTAAACTGGTTGGGCAAACTCCCACGCACCCTCCAGGACCCTGCTGAGGGTGTAGAGCTGGTCCAGTGTTCCACGACCAGGACGAAAACCACACTGCTCCTCCTGAATCCGAGGTTCGACTATCCGACGGACCCTCCTCTCCAGAACCCCTGAATAGACCTTACCAGGGAGGCTTAAGAGTGTGATCCCCCTATAGTTGGAACACACCCTACGGTCCCCCTTTTTAAATAGGGGAACCACCACCCCAGTCTGCCAATCCAAGGGAACTGCCCCAGATGTCCACGCGATATTGCAGAGTCGCGTAAGCCAACACAACCCTACAACATCCAGAGCCCTAAGGAACTCCGGGCGAATCTCATCCACCCCCGGAGCCTTGCCACCGCGGAGCTTTTTAACCACCTCGGCGACCTCAGCACCAGAGATCAGAGAACCCGACCCAAAGTCCCCAGGCTCTGCTTCCTCAGTGGAAGACGTGCCAGTAGGATTGAGGAGGTCTTCGAAGTATTCCGCCCACCGACTCACAACATCCCGAGTTGAGGTCAGCAGCACGCCACCTCCACCATAAATGGTGTTGGTCTCGTACCTCTTTCCCCCCCTGAGACGCCGGATGGTGGACCAGAATCGCCTCGAAGCCGTACGGAAGTCATTCTCCATGGCCTCTCCGAACTCCTCCCACGCCCGAGTTTTTGCCTCAGCAACCACCCGAGCCGCATGCCGCTTGGACTGCCGGTACCTATCAGCTGCTTCCGGGGTCCCACAAGCCAAAAAGGCCCAATAGGACTCCTTCTTCAGCCTGACAGCATCCCTCACTGCCGGTGTCCACCACCGGGTTCGAGGGTTGCCACCTCGACAGGCACCAACAACCTTGCGGCCACAGCTCCGATAAGCTGCCTCGACAATAGAGGCGCGGAACACGGCCCACTCGGACTCCATGTCCCCCGCCTCCCTCGGAACGTGTTCAAAGCTCTCCCGGAGGTGGGAGTTAAAGCTCCGTCTTACGGGAGACTCTGCCAGACGTTCCCAGCAGACCCTCACGATACGTTTGGGTCTGCCAGGTCTGACCGGCATCCTCCCCCACCATCGGAGCCAACTCACCACCAGGTAGTGGTCAGTAGACAGCTCCGCCCCTCTCCTCACCCGAGTGTCCAAGACATGCGGCCGCAGATCAGATGAGACGACAACAAAGTCGATCATCGAACTGCGACCTAGGGTGTCCTGGTGCCAAGAGCACATATGGACACCCTTATGCTTAAACATGGTGTTCGTTATGGACAATCCATGACGAGCACAGAAGTCCAATAACAGAACACCACTCTGGTTCAGATCAGGGGGGCCGTTCCTCCCAACCACACCCCTCCAGGTCTCACTGTCATTGCCCACGTGAGCGTTGAAGTCCCCCAGTAGAACAAGGGAGTCCCCAGGAGGCGCACTCTCCAATACCCCCTCCAAGGACTCCAAAAAGGGTGGGTAGTCTGAGCTGCCGTTTGGTGCATAGGCACAAACAACAGTCAGAGCCCGTCCCCCCACACGTAGGCGAAGGGAGGCTACCCTCTCGTTCACCGGGGTGAACCCCAACGTACAGGCACCAAGATGGGGGGCAACCAGTATGCCCACTCCTGCTCGGCGCCTCTCACCAGGGGCAACTCCCCTGGTGAGAGGCGCTACGAGGCGTTTACATGCAGAAAACGGAGACCTGAAATATTTTTAAACTCATTAGGTGTACAGTAGTTAGTGATTGGCCCTGGGTTTGGCTGAATCCCTGAGATCAATAACAACATTAATATCAGACATTTACTTGACTTCTTTGTCAGTGATGTGTAATTACAGGAGTTAACAGTGTGACATTTTTCCCCCATAATTGAACCATGTGAAACATTAATGAAGATACGATCATTCAGAGCCCAAAAACAATGAAAGTCGCAGTGATGGGCAGATCCAGATGAGTTGATAAGATTTAGTGATTCCAGGTAGTCTGAGAACTGAAAATAATGACAGTAATATGAATGATGCAGAAAACATATATTAGCCACTTGTTTTGCCAGCACTCACAAAAATACACAAGTCCACACACTCAGGTCAAACACAAATGCTCACTAATGGGGTGGACCTGCGTGATGTGACAGGCTGAATCGAGAAAAACTTGTGTGTGTACTGTACGTGCAAGCTATGGCAAAGAAATCACTGGTTCACTAAAGCCAATAGCAGCATTCAAGCATCCAGTTATTTACTACTTCCCTCTGTGCAGCTCAGCTGAGATAAAAATCGCCTCCAACTCGATATGGGCTGTTATCACAACAAGCAGGAAGCAGACCATACAGCAGATGAAAAGAACGGCTTCTAAGGTGTTTGGCGAAGTTGTAGAAACAGAACAAAATACAGGACAATTGTCCATGTGCTTCATTTTACTTTCACAACTACATATAAGAACGTAAAAAGGAAACAGCTACAGCAAGATGGTAAAGACAAACTAAATCTAATTTCTTCTCTTTGGTGGTCAATTCGTAATGGTAATTTGTAATTTTGTTGCGCTCGGTGCAATGACAATAAAGCTGATTATGATTCAAGCAGAGTCGGCCTGACTGAAAATAATTGTTGTTATCTGAATCTGGCTCCCCTGCTTAGTCTTGAATTGGCCAACTATCTCAAACCCTCATGGACGGTATGTGAACAAGAAGCTCTGCTCCCCCCTGCCCTACCTGCTCCCTTCCTGAGGACATCTGTGGACCTGTGTCAGAGCTGGCTGATAAACACTGCACCATCTCTTATCAGGACTATGGAACTATCTGGCAGTGTCCACGGACAACTCACCGCCTTCGTCAACCTCCTCATGCCTATATGTACTATGATGTCATCAGGACGTTGCTGTTTCTGTGCTGAGGTCTTTTTCTTGTTGCAACTTTCACACTGTGTCTCATCTAGGACACAGTGTGAGATATGATGTTTTTATACCTCTCCTCCCGTCGTGTTTCTCTTTTTCTTATTTAAACAAAATGGGCAGTGCCTCCCAAAGGACGCAGCTTCAGACACTTCCATCTCCCCATGTCTGTTTGTTTATGTTTTAACGGATGGGCTATACTGAAAATGTAATTTTGTTGTGCATCATCAGTGCATTGACAATAAAGCTTATTCTGATTTTTAAGCTCATAAAACACACTGTAGTATTTATTACAGTGTTTGCTGTCGTCTACAAGAAGTTTAAACAAGAATAAAACAATCCTGCCACAACAAGACAACTAAAATCTGAGTGAAACAGTGTGGAGACAATACCAAAGCCAAAGAACATATCCAATAGACGAACAAAACTCTGGTTTCTGCACTTATATGTAAAAGAGAGAAACTTTCTGGTGAATTTGGAGAACAACTCTACTGTATGTAAAGAAAGTTGCACCAAAATAAGAAAAACAAACAATGACTTCGACAATAAAACAAATCACAGATTTTTAAACACATTCTAGTAACAATCTGAGCTATATTTAGCTAATTTTGGTACTAAAATGATATAAAGATGAGCACACAGTGTATTTATAATGCCCAATTACAATTTAAAAAAAGGTTCACACAGAAAGCTGAACCTACCTATATGCCCTGCTAAAAATGGTAAACAAATTACTAATGTTTATGCTGTTATTAGCCAAAGTTACACGTAGCCAGTTCAGAGGTTCTGAAGAGCCACATGTGGCTCCAGAACCACAGGTTGCAGACCCCAGATATAGTACAATAACAGAGTTACGAGTTTGGGATACCAACCTAAAATTCAAGCTGTAATTTTCTCACCTTCCTCACCTTTTTCATTTTGTAGATTTCACATAATGTTTTTAATTTTCTCAGTCTTTTTAAATATTAAACTACAGAAGGACTTCAACTTTTCCTGATAAGCACCCAAACACACAGCAAAACACAGACTGCTCCTCTCAGCTGCTCCCTCTGTTGCATGACCCGTCTATGCACTTGCCCTCCCTATCTCCTTCCTCCTCTAAAACCCCATCCTTTTGTTCCCATAGCAACCTCATCCTCCATTCCCAAGGCACCTGCCTGCTGTCCGGAAGGCACGTGGAGATGTGACACCGACAGATGAAGTGAAAGAAAGCGGGTAAAGGAGACGAAGCGGGAGAGCCCTGATGCTTTTTCACAATTTAAAATCCTGTAGGAGAGATCAGTTCGAACAAAGCAGGATACTTCAACATTTTACACTACAATTTGTTGTCTTTTCATGAAAAATTGTGTATGCACCTTTAGTAAAGAGTCACAAGAAGACGATGAATGAAAATTAAATATATAAACTGAAAAAGGGTTCAAGTATCCCATAAATGGTGTGGATACATGTAAAAAGCAAACAAGCTGCATCACAAGTTAAGAATAATGTTTGCATCTGTAGTGGACCTACCCAGGGTCAAATTAAGGTTTTTGAACTGTCCAGTGATGACCTTTACTGACCTCTCAGTAAAGCAAGACATTTACTACGAAATTATTCATTTAGCTATAATCTGATAACATAGTCACCAATAAGAGACTATTTCTATCTTTGATTTTAGGCTGATGTGATCAAATGAATAATTTTATTTGTAAGAGCATCAGTACATTTTAATGTCAGATAAATCAAATACTCTGCTTAATTCAAAATGTTGTACATGGAGGATTTCTCCTCTCCTCTCGAACTTGCATGTGAAGATAAAAGGAACACTTTATCTCATTCATTTTAGCTTGAGCTCAGGACAATCTAGACATCCAGAGACTTTTGTTTTTGTCCTATTTAATAATCAAGCTATTATCATTAATAGGTCCCATATGTAATGCTTAATGACGTTGTTTTAATCAAACCAACAGTATTTTGTTAAAGTGTTAAAGCAAAGGAATCAGTTTTATGATAAAATGCTGACATCTGAAACTAACACTTTATCTTTCTGACAAACTAATCTTTTGACCCCCTTTCAACATGTTGATGTCATCCTCACATCAACTTATGATGCCATTCGGCCAATCAGAAAGAACACATTTTCTGGGTCACGTCTCAGTTAAAACCTTCACATTTTACTTTCAAAAAGAAGTCTGCTGGAGTAAGCCTCAAACCATGGTCTTCTCCAAAGAACTGATGATCGTCTAGTCACACGCTAAGGACACGTCATTCAGTTAAAGACTTATAACATGCCAAGTTATAAGCCATCTTCAACAGCTGAAAAGCTCTCTTTTATTGACATTCCTTTAAGGAACGTCTTATCTTGAACAACAGCACCAGGAGCTGCCGTTACTTCGGTTCGAGTCAAGGCGCACGTCTGGAGACGCTGAGAATGGTAAACGAACTGACCAAACTGGACCGAGGGAGACTGACCATCTTCACGAGGTAACAAGTCGTCAAATGCTTTGCCAAGGGTACCAACGTGTAGCTTTAATCGGCCGGAGAACTGCCATGTTTCTGGTTAAACACATCAAGATAACTCCCTAAAACTCTTAACTTTTCTTCCTCCATAAATCTTTCCTATTTCTTTTCCCTCTCAACCTAAGCTGGAAACTATATTTTTTAAGTTAAAGAGCCCACAGACTAAATATGCTTAACATCTAATATTTATGTCTGTTGTGTTAAATTTAAGTGTGCTGACGTATTTGAATTGAAAGAAAGTGAAATCATGTCAATCAAGTGTAATGGTGTTAATTTAGTTGATTTTATTTTAAATAAATGATAGTGTCTCTTTGACATATCAAACTAAGTTAACGTCTTTGTCACTTAATGGCTTTGTGTATTTATCCATCATAAAGATCACAGAAATATTGGGTAAACTGAAAAAGAACAGAATCCGTGAACATTTACTATTCAATCTGAATAAGTAGATTAATTAAGGATAAAGAGGTCAGTATTTAATATTGACCTCCTCATTAATTCTTACATCTGGTGGCCCGTACCGGTTCTGAAAGTTTATTGATATATCTGTGATCTCTCATGAACTTGAAACGTTATGTTGGCATGATTATTCCAATTTTTGGACTCTGAAGGTGATAATTTTTGGCTGAGGTGTTCAAGACAGGCAGATTCTGCATGTTTTTATCATTTGAAGCTGAGAGATTGTTATTGTTCAACTCCTTAACACGCTGTTGGAAGC
The DNA here is from genome assembly GCA_038048925.1 of Garcialebias charrua. Taxonomy (NCBI): domain Eukaryota; kingdom Metazoa; phylum Chordata; class Actinopteri; order Cyprinodontiformes; family Rivulidae; genus Garcialebias; species Garcialebias charrua. The sequence continues at coordinate 44,771 of JBBPBX010009820.1, read as the reverse complement.
TTTTAGGTGAGGTTTTTGTAAGCCCGTGGTCTGTGTTCTGGTCCTGTTCGGTCCAGTTCACACAGACTCCTGTACAAAGCTTTGTTTGACCGCCGAGTCAAAAGCCTGAAAGCTACTTTAACATCTACAAGATTGCTGTGTGTGGTATTTTACATTTTAGAGCTGGTCAAAGAAGCATATAACTGTTAGAACGGTGTCGGATAGTGGTTCTGAAACCCGAGTTCTGCTCCCTTAAAGTGGACGGAACCGACCTTGAACGCGGCTCCGAGAGAGTCCGTGTTTGTTCAACAGCTGCAGTGCTGTGTTACTGAGCGTAACTAAGTTGGCCTGTCTAGGTGTGTTCGCCGCATGTTTCAGAATTTTGGAAAGTTATTTTGTAGCGTTTGAGTTGTTTTAAGAGTCTATAAAGTTGTGGTCTGTTGTGCAAGCTAACGTTAAGCAACGTGTTTTACATGTTTGTTTATGAGCTGTGATTGGATGAAACTAGTACTGGGAGCTGTCAATCACTCTTGTAGCGAACGCTGATTCGCTGTTGTGAGCTGTCAATCACGTCGCACGCCGTTGCGACCAGCCCACTTTGTCGTCATTTCCGGCGCTACATTGGTCGAAGGTGAGAAACTACATTCGCCATTAATGCTTGGAGATTGAACTACATATGCTGTGATTGATTTGTTGACGTCACGTATGTTGTAGCGAGCTCCGCCTCGCTCACGTAAGAAGCTGGTGACGCGCTACGCATGCTGCGTTGGCCCGCCCATTCTTGTCGTCATTTCCTGATGCACATTGAGTGACAATCAGACGCAGTTCACACACACACGCTGACAGAACAAACTGAGTTTCACTGAGAGTTTAAACATTCTTTAAAGCCATCTAAACTGTCTAACACCAGAGATTTGTCTCTGACAAGAACGTGGTTCGAGCGTTTATCACTGATACACTAGAAACTAACTCTGAAAAGGTTGTTTTTAGTTTAAATACTGATTAGAAAAATCAGTTTCCTCGTGATTAAAATTAAGACTCGAAGCTGCCCCCTGTTGGTTAAAAGACGTTGACAGATGAGTTTTCTTAAAAAACATCATAAAAAGTCAGCATTTTATGGTGAGTTACCAGCTTTTAATTTTGTTCTGTACACAAACAATAGCTCCTGTTTATTTTAAATAAAATATTTAGAATAACAGAGGTACGGACAAACATTTTTGCTTATTTTAAATACAAAGAATTTAAAATAACAAACAAAAGTACAGTTTTCACTCCAGATAACTAAAAAATTTTTCCTTTCTCTTCCTTTCTCTGACACATCATCTTCCACAGTTGTCCTGTGCACATTTAAACTTTCCTGTTTATTTCAAATAGTGAAAAGTTTAGAATAACGAATACAGAACATCTTTTATTTTGATTTTCACTGAAAATCCAGATAAAAGATGGCAGGCACAGAGGGTGAGACCCCTAACACCACTGATACAGGGCAGCCTGTGCCACCTCAAGGCCACGACCCGACCAAAGCAGATTGGATCGAATGTGCCTTATTTTCACTCACAGGGCCCATCACAAACTACCATGAAGAGACACAGTTGATGGAGGAAGCAGATGTGGACAGTGCATTAAAAACTGTAACAGCTGGAACCACAACGGCTGAAAAGAAAGCAGACAGAGATAAACGTTTGGCTAAATTAAGCCTTCTGTTAAAGGCCAAGCTAGACTTTGAAACTGCTGTACGCCGGGCTGTCTCTACATCATGTTTAACAGCACAAATGGAGGTTGCCGCTTTACAGCAGGAGGTAAAGAGTTTAACACAGTCGAGTATTGGCAGCGCTGAACAAACGCGTAGTCTCTACGAAGAATGCAGAGTGTTAAAAAGGGATTTTGACCAATCACAAGATGATTTGGAAAAATGTGTGGTGGAGAAGGATACGTATTACCATCAATACAAGTCGCTTCAGGCGGATTGTGGGGAGGCACGAGACGCGCTGGAAAAATGCACGGACACCCTGGAATCATTATCACTACGGTACACAAGGCTGCAAGAAGATTATAGAAAATCACAAGAACAGCACATGATGTTACAACGTGAAAATGATGGGTTAAAAGTCCAACTGAATAGTTGTAAAATAGAGCGTGCATCAGCAATGAACAAACTCTTTGAAGAAGAGAGAAAATGTTTGGGTCTCATGAGTAAACACCTTGAGAACTCACCGCCTCCGCTGCCTCCTCCCATACCTGATGACCTACTCCCTCCTCCACCGCCCCCGCCCATGCCAGATGCACTACTCCCTCCAACACCACCGCGCCGTCCCTTAGGGCCTCTAAAACCGACAATCCCACCGGATGCACCGGTGGGTGGATCTGATAATAACCCACAAATACCTCTATCAATGGCTGAACTACGGAATATGGCGAAAAGCATTCAAACCTTCGCCCCTGGCCCAATGGGCTCACACGAAACCAAGATCTATCTCGAGGACCTTGATTTCCAGCTTCAACGTTTCCCAGAAGCTACAGATGATGATAGAATCTGTCTGTTAAGGTTAACATCGGACAGGACGGTGCATGCTTTTATGAAGCGTCAACGAGAAGCAGTGATGAAAGACTACAGTCTTCTCTGTGCTGCGCTGATAAGGGAGTTTTCTCCTTGCACGGGGCCCGATGGCATCATAACAGCAGCTAACATCAAGCAAGGTAGGAATGAACACCCAAGGTCATATTATGACCGAATATTCCGTGCCTATTTCGGGGACAGATGCGAACCTGAAATGGAGGAGGAGGTAGGGTTTAAGTATATTTTCAGCCAAAACCTCTGCCCTGACATAAGAGAGAAAGTACATGTCAGCGCAAACTATAAACGGAGGTCCATCGAAGACATAAGAGAGTGCGCGATAGATGTTTTTACAGGTCGCACACCAAACAAAACACCCTTTGAAGTGTGTCCTGGTGAAAAGGTCAAATACCAAACGCTAGACCTTGAAGGAGCAAGAGCGCCAGCTCACTCTTTTAAGGAAGCCGAGAATAAGCAAAATTTCCAACCTGACAGACCGCAAAATGAAGGTGTCCGCTGGAACAAAGACCAAAAGGGGTCCAGAGACCCTAAGTGGTACAGGCCGCATCAAGAGGAAGAACCCCATCATCAAAAAAGGGGGGCTTTCCAAAAGAAAAAGAAATATGGGTCCCAAGGAGACTCATATGAAAGAGGGTGGTCCCAGAGAGGACCCCCGAGCAATGCGCCAGCTCCTGCACCTCAAACTGAACAGTCTGGGGCGAGGAAAAACCCACAGAAGTTCCAGAAAAAAGGCCCTAAACCTCTGTCTTCAGAAGAGATGGAGAACATACGTCGGTTGTTAGAAAGTTTGAAAAAAACAAACAAGGAAAACAAACCTGGTGTGATGTGTAGCACTATCATTGATAGTGACTCAGAACACACTAATAACAGCAATGCCACGATTGCTGACAGTCACCAAGATACTGATGGTCAGGATGCTGACAATCAGGGTATAGACGGTCAACAAGATGTTGACTGTAACCATGACATCATTGTTACAGAGTCCGAGAGCCCCTCATCAGAAAAAGGGGGGGAAAGCGCACTCACCAAAGACAATGACTCGTCACAGACCGATCACTCAGACCCATGTGTGACTGCACTACCAATACAGGTGAATGAAATTCACACAGACAATGGTAGACGTAACAAACGTCGAAAAAAACCTGATAGGTTCCTGTGTAACATTATCAGGAAGGGGCCCGCTAAGAAGGCTTACCTGTCAATCACTTTAGAAGGGGTCCTCACAGAAGAGGCCCTCCTGGATGGTGGGGCTGACATAACCATTATGTCTCCCACACTGTTGAAGGAGCTAAGGATAGCCGCTAGCGGGGTTGACAGGGAAATACCCCTCAAAGAATGTGCTGTAGTACTACAGGGACTCTCAGAGACGAGTACAACCCTTACAGCTATAGCCATGGTTCATATGCAGATTGGTGAAATGACGCTATACCACCCGGTACACGTGTCCACCGTTGACTCATTCCCATTTTTGGTGGGCCAAGACTTTATAAACCGCTTTGACGCGATTATAGATTATGGCGATCAAACAATGTGGACCAGAGTGAGCCAACCACTGCCGATCGATATGCCTACACATGGTGACACTGACTGTTTTACAGCAGGTACCGCGGAAGGCACAAAGGGGTCCTCCAACGAGAGCACAATCCCGGTAAGTGAACCTTCAGCAACAGGTGAGGCAGAAAAGGCCCAACAAGAGAGCCTCCTCTGCGAGCTGAAACAGTCAGCACTCACTGAACACTACCTACCGCAGGTAGTCAAAGGTGTTGTAATTCAAATTCTTACATCATCCAGATGTAAGAATTAATGAGGAGGTCAATATTAAATACTGACCTCTTTATCCTTAATTAATCTACTTATTCAGATTGAATAGTAAATGTTCACGGATTCTGTTCTTTTTCAGTTTACCCAATATTTCTGTGATCTTTATGATGGATAAATACACAAAGCCATTAAGTGACAAAGACGTTAACTTAGTTTGATATGTCAAAGAGACACTATCATTTATTTAAAATAAATCAACTAAATTAACACCATTACACTTGATTGACATGATTTCACTTTCTTTCAATTCAAATACGTCAGCACACTTAAATTTAACACAACAGACATAAATATTAGATGTTAAGCATATTTAGTCTGTGGGCTCTTTAACTTAAAAAATATAGTTTCCAGCTTAGGTTGAGAGGGAAAAGAAATAGGAAAGATTTATGGAGGAAGAAAGTTAAGAGTTTTAGGGAGTTATCTTGATGTGTTTAACCAGAAACATGGCAGTTCTCCGGCCGATTAAAGCTACACGTTGGTACCCTTGGCAAAGCATTTGACGACTTGTTACCTCGTGAAGATGGTCAGTCTCCCTCGGTCCAGTTTGGTCAGTTCGTTTACCATTCTCAGCGTCTCCAGACGTGCGCCTTGACTCGAACCGAAGTAACGGCAGCTCCTGGTGCTGTTGTTCAAGATAAGACGTTCCTTAAAGGAATGTCAATAAAAGAGAGCTTTTCAGCTGTTGAAGATGGCTTATAACTTGGCATGTTATAAGTCTTTAACTGAATGACGTGTCCTTAGCGTGTGACTAGACGATCATCAGTTCTTTGGAGAAGACCATGGTTTGAGGCTTACTCCAGCAGACTTCTTTTGGATGGTGGGGCTGACATAACCATTATGTCTCCCACACTGTTGAAGGAGCTAAGGATAGCCGCTAGCGGGGTTGACAGGGAAATACCCCTCAAAGAATGTGCTGTAGTACTACAGGGACTCTCAGAGACGAGTACAACCCTTACAGCTATAGCCATGGTTCATATGCAGATTGGTGATATGACGCTATACCACCCGGTACACGTGTCCACCATTGACTCATTCCCATTTTTGGTTGGCCAAGACTTTATAAACCGCTTCGACGCGATTATAGATTATGGTGATCAAACAATGTGGACCAGAGTGAGCCAACCACTGCCAATCGATATGCCTACACAAGGTGACACTGACTGTCTAACAGCAGGTACCGCGGAAGGCACAACGGGTTCCTCCAACGAGAGCACAATCCCGGTAAGTGAACCTTCAGCAACAGGTGAGGCAGAAAAGGCCCAACAAGAGAGCCTCCTCTGCGAGCTGAAACAGTCAGCACTCACTGAACACTACCTACCGCAGGTAGTCAAAGGTGTTGAGATCCAAGGATCCCACACCGATGATGCTGTTTTGTCTCCTTGGACGGAGAAATCAGCGATCAGCCAAGCTTTCTATGGAACCTTGGTTAAAAAACAGTTGGGTCTAGAAATGAACAGAAAGGCTTTCCGCTTTTCGTTGGACCCCAACGATAAACAGGTAATGACCGCAAAAGGGATCATTGACCTGAAACTGATCTGGAACCAACGAGTACTGGATCACCCGTTCCTCGTGGTCCCGAACTTACCACATGCAACCTACATAGGCTCCGACATTTTGGTAAGGTTAGGTGTCCGAGTGGACATCAACAACAATGTACTGTGGTCATTAGACACAGCCACAAAGGTCTTTCCTGTGCTAACATCAGAGAACCTTAAGGCTGGACAGACCATTCCAGAGGTCTGTCAGATTGCTAACAGCCATAACACTGCGGTACCACCTCAGGTTATGAACAAGCCGGTGATGTGTCACATCATGAAAGGACAAGCTATTAGCACAAAACAGGCATACTTTCAACCATCTCCTATGTTTTTCAACTTAGGACTGTCCATGGAGGCCACATGCCAAGTGACCCTCGACTGCAGAACCACGACTGTTGCTGTGTGCAACACAAGCACAGAAGAGGTACTGATCCCAAAAAACACACAGCTAGGATGGTTGATCTCTACTGATTTTCATGATTTTGAGCTAAGCATTCCATTTCTGGGAGGACTCCCAGAAATCTTGATCCCAAATCAACACACGGGGCAAGTCTTGTTAACGAAACCAACACAGGCCATAGCTCTCTTCTCCCCCAATGATTCCGACCATGACACGGTCAACCGGTTCGGTTTCAACAAAGGAGACAGTCTATGCCCCCAAACTTACAGTGCACTACCTGTTGACAGGTTTTACGACACTGAAGGGGACTCGCTGGAGCTCCCCAAAGAACAAGAACCCCTCTCAGTTGCTTCACAGATTGACCAGGTGGTCGCCCAAGCCGACGCCCTGAAAACTGATGAAGAAAGGGACAAACTTCGCAAAGTTCTTCTAAAATATGAGAAATCATTCTCAACTGACTCGATGGATTGTGGGTTGACCACGCTCCATACAGTGAGCATCCCAACCCCGCCTAATGCTCCCCCTGCATTTGTCAGACAGTACAAGATTCCTCTGGCAGCACATCAACCTGTCAGAGAAATCATTAATGACCTGTTAGAAAAAGGTATCATCCGATACTGTAACAGCACTTACTCTGCGCCTTTATGGCCGGTGTTAAAACCTAATGGTAAGTGGAGACTCACTATAGACTACAGAAAGCTAAACAAACAAGTTCCCTTATCCAGATGGCCTATGACGCAACTCCAACAGGAACTGCCCAAGGTCACCAATGGTAAGTACTTCTCGACTCTCGACGTCGCCTCTGGTTTTTGGACCATCCCTGTGCGCGCCGAGGACCAGTACAAACTAGCTTTCACTTTTGGTGGCCGTCAGTACACCTTTAACAGGTGTCCCTTTGGCTACGCTAACTCACCTGCAGAGTTCAACATCTTCTTGAACAAAGCATGTCCAGACGCCCACGAGCGTGGAACACTGATCTACGTGGACGATGTCCTTTTGAGGCAGCCAACACTGGACTCACATTTGGCTGAGATCGACCACGTTCTGAATCAGCTGACAACTGCTGGTGCTAAGATATCACTGTCAAAATGCCAATGGTGCAGAACCAAAGTGGACTACGTTGGCCTACTTGTAGGTCCTGACGGAGTACAACCACAGCTGACTCGCACCCAAGGCCTCGACAATCTCAAAGTCCCCACCAATCTCAAAGAACTACAAAGTTTTCTGGGCGTGTGTAACTACTCGAACCAATTCATCGAGAACTATGCGGACCTTGCGAAACCACTGACTGAACTCCTTAAAAAAGACGTACCATTTGTTTGGACTGACAAACAGCAACACCTCCTGGTGTAGTAATATAGGAATATAATACTAGTCAGTTTTGCTGATTAGTACAATATTCCAGATGAAAGATTTGAGTAGATTTTATCTGACCCAAACTTACCATCAATTAAACGAGTTCTCTCTTTTTCAGCTTAATACCAATAATTCTATACCTTGACCAGATGTAATTCACCGGAAACGTTAAACTTATGTTGGAACAGCAGGACTGGTCCATTTATTTAACATAATCAATAAATTACATCACACATTATGTACATGATTGGTTGATCATTTTTCCTATAATTAACTTCAGCATAGATGAAACATAGGAACAACAGACAAGTAAAAGATGACATTACTTCTTCTGCAGGTACTCTTAACTTAGTTTGTTGCTGACAACAGATATAAAGTTTAAAGGGAAGTTTTTAGCATAAGAAGGAGGAAAGGTGGAAAAGAAGGGGTGAACTATCTTGAATGTTTATAACCAGAACATGACACGTTCCCCGTGCGATCTCCAGCTGGACGTACCGTATGTCCGGTGTGTAAACAATCAGCGACTCGTTACCTTTTGACGGTCTACCAAGAATGGATCGATCCTTGAAGTCCGGAGAGGTCAGTCTGTTTAGATTGTAGCTTCTCACGTCCGCCTTTGACCCACTGAAGTAACGGCAGTCTGGTTGATGTTTCAAGAGTAAAAGTGTTCTTGGATGTGAACACTCATTGTGGTCGGAGCTTAGAAGCTCAGGTGAGTTAACAGCAGTCTTGCTATTAATTCGGCTGTTGAACTGGACCGTTGACGCTTGGTCCAAGTTCTCAGCTTCAAAGAGAAAGTCAATTCATGTCAACTTTCTTCCAGCAACTACATGCCACCGCGGAACCACCTCCTGGTGTTGTTTTCAAGATAAGACGTTCCTTAAAGGAATGTCAATAAAAGAGAGCTTTTTCAGCTGTTGAAGATGACTTATAACTTGGCATGTTATAAGCCTTTAACTGAATGACGTGGTCATTAGCGTGTTGACCAGACGATCATCAGTTCTTTGGGGAACCTCATCATGGGTTGAGGACCTCAGCAAACTCCGTCAGTTCCAGCAAAAGCTTAGAACTTTAAGGAAGGATCTGAGATCAGTGACTTGTTGTTCTTCTCTGATTGGTCCAAACAAACCAGTGGATGAAGGTCACTCGGATAGGAGAAGATCAGTTTTTAGAACAGAGAAGAAGTTGTTTAGAATGAAGACAGAGAAACAGATTAGACTGGAGCCAGCTTCATAAAACAACTGATTAAAACTGTGTTCTAACTTCTAACAAAACTGATCGAGTTCAGTCTGACATATTAATTCACTTTCACCGTTTGATTCATCATATGAAGAAGTGATCATTATTTTGAAATAACATTGGATTTCCAACTTGAATTAAACAGTTTGAATTAAACAGTCTTTGACTTAACAAACATTGAATTCAATAATGCTTATACAAGTAACACAAGGTTATTCATTAACACAAAAATAGAGGAATAAGAGAGTCTCTTATGACTTATTGTGTTTTGATTCAAAATAATGTAATAAAATAGTGTCAATGTCTTTTTTCTGAGAGTATCAGTGAAAAGGTGTCACTGAGACATATCAAAGAGACGAAGGTGTATCAAAGACCACCGTCTGTATCACTACAGTCCCCCCTTTTGGAAGTCATCGCCCGTCCATGGAGATGAGTTCCAACACGAAAGGATACCACCAAATGTCTCTGATCTTGATGTAATCCAGCAAGTGGAAAAAATCAAAAATTATAATCCCATAATGTTTTTGGAAATTCCATACTGTTTGTAGGTAATCCCATAGCGGAAAGCTTTTAATCCTTTGGAAAACAAAGTCTTATAATCCACAGCGGTAATTCCACAACGGTAATTCCATATCGATTAGAGTTGTTGATTTCATCAGCAACAATTGTTTTTATCAGCATGTAGAGGGGATCCCTCGATTGACGCAGAGGAGGCGACCCTTGGATGAAGGTTGAAGACCAACGTTGAAGTAGCAGGTCCCCACATCGAAGGTTGAAGGCTGGTTGGTTTCCAGTCCGTGCCACTCTGGTTCTATGTGTCATGCAATTATGTGGTTTTAGGTGGGCTTATGATTGGGATTTTACATTAGCCTTACCTATATGCACCTGGTATGTAAGCTATCATGGTTTAGATCAGCTATAACTACCAATTAAGGGGTGGATCATGCATCAAAGTTAAATATAGGGATCTACGTCTATAGACGGTTCAGGAGGGCTTCTGTAACGAAGGCCTCTTCTTCCAAACTATTCCTCCATTCATAACTTAGCTTAAAGTTAAACTAAAATAGAAAAGAAAATATAGTTTGGTCTAAATGTCTGTTGTCCTTTAAGACGACGACGTAGGATTTGGTATTCCCTATAAATTTTGAAGTCTATGGCGAGACTCATCAAAATGAATAATGATCTAGAATAGAAACGATCGAATCGGTTCTACTTAGATGATTGTGAGATCAGTGTAGATTATAGTACCTTAAGTAGCATTAATCTACAATGACACTTCAATTACTGAGGTTTAACAAAATGAAAACTGCATGTTGGCATAGTTAAATCCATTTAAGTCTTCAACTTATCATTAATAAAAACCTCTTTTGGCTGGGAGTGTTCAGAAAACAATATCAAGCTTCAATAACAACAAAAGTAGCAACTAAGCAACTAGAAAACAACGTTTCACTGCTTCAACTCACTCCTGTCGTCAGATTCCAACGTGTATCACACAATAAAAACAGGTCTTAGCTTTATAACCGATGTCAATTAAATCCTGCAGATTTAAATGGTTGTTAAGGTTAGTTTTTTGTTGTGGGTTTTTAGACTTAGCGTTTCTAAGTTCTAGTTGGAACGGTTTCTTTTCGCAACTAGTATAGTTTAAACTGTTTAGTTTATTTACTATCGTGTGCTTGGACGACCTTAATTTCCCATGAAGTCTGTGAGTTTGCGAGATCTTTGTTGTTTGTGGGGTTATTGAAATCTTTGTCTTTGTCTTGGGCATGACCTAACATCACCCCCCTGAGGTCATGGGGGACCACGAACACAGGTGAGGACGTCCGTCCATGGGCACAAGTTAGGATGCCATTGTTTAGTTTAAGCTGTTTTCGCAGCTGAGAGTAGACAGTACACAGGAACCTTTTAGGTTTTGGCCAACGTTTCTTCTTACGTTTACCTCTTTCTGTGTAATTCAGGTGTGTCACAACTGTCGGCGCAGTCGCAGGTGTGTCTGATTGTTCAGACTGCGACGGGTCACTGTTGTTGGTGTGCGAGCGTTTCCCCCCTTTGTCTGAAGAGGGGCTCTTTGAGTCTGTAGAAACTGTGTCATTTCTGATTAGTTCTAGACTCAAATGCTCTTGAACCAAGGTTTCATCGAAAGCTTGGCTGATTGCCGATTTATCTGTCCCAGAGGACAGTACAGCGTCTTCGGTGTGGGATCCGTGGATCTCCACACCTTCTTCTACCTGTGGGAGGTAGTGTTCAGTGAGTGCTGATTGTTCCAGCTCACAGAGGAGGTTCTCTTGTTGGTCCAGAGTTGGGTCCAACTGTTGGGTCTCTTCTGCCTCATCTCTATTTGAAGGTTCACTTACCGGGCTTGTGATCTCGGTTGGGGAGTCATCCATGCCTTCTGCAGTACCATCTGTTAGACAGACCGTGTCATGACCTTCAGGATCTTGTTGACTGTCAGCATTGTGTTTGCTGTCAGCATCTTTATTGTCAACATCTGTGGCATCTGTGTTAATGTTATTAATGGTAACTGTGTGCTCTGAGTTTTTGTGAAAGATAGTGCTGCACATCGCTCCAGGTAGGTCAATGTTGTTAGTGTCATTATCAATGATAACGCCACTCATTGTATCAGGTTGGTCAAGCACTGTAACATTCAAATCTACTAACAAACTACTTACTTCCTCTGTCTCTTCCGAGCATAGAGGTGTTTGGCCATTTTTCTGGGACATTCGTGACACTTTGCATGTCTCGAACTGTTCCGTTCGAGGCGCGGGAGGTGCAGTTCCGAGGCTCGGGGGTTTCTGTTGGGACCACGCATTGTTACATGAGTTTAGGTCCTCATACTTCAATTTCTTTTGAAGTTCACCCACCGGTAGACCTTGGTTTTCACCCACCTGGTTCGTTCGGAACCATTTTGGGTCTCTTAAAGAGTGAACACCTACCTTTTGTGGTTCGTTGCTTGTCTCAGATTCTTCAATCTGAGGTGCTTTAGGAGCGGGGCTCCCTTTAAACCATTGTGAGTCACTGTTCCAGCTGGCACCAACCTTTCGTTGTTTGTCAGTTTGAAAATCTTGTTTATTCTTGCTTGCATTATCCAACCTTTCTATCAACCGACGTATGTTCTCCATCTCCTCTGAGGTCAGAGGGCCTTTGATACGACAGTGTCTATTCTCGCTTTCTATAGGAGAGAGAACCTCTTCTATTTTTAGCGACTGGGATACGACCTTTTGACCTGGGCACACCTCAGAGGGTGTCTTGCTTTGCATGTGAGCCTCAAAAATCGTTACAGCACCCTGTTTGATTTCATCCAAAGATGTTACTTCTAATTGACACCAGGTGTACAATGGCAACTTGAATCTAATATCAGAGATTAGATTATTTCTGAAAACAGATTTGAAAAGCGTCTGCTCTTCAAGTCCCGGTTCCATTATGTCGCCTGCATACGCCTTGAAAATCCTGTCAAAGAAATGCAAAGGATGTTCATCTTTTTCCTGCAAGACATTTCGGGCAGCTAAGTAGTCACCACACAATGAGAGAGATTTTCTCTCTGTGCGAGGTGCAGGGGGAGCAGGTCCTCGGCTTCGGGGTCCCTCTTGGTACCCTGTGATGTATGAGTCTACTAGAGGCACATACTGTATGAGCCTTGGACGCGCACCTTCTTGAACTTCCATCTTTGTTTTGATTTTTGTGAAAATCAATAAGACAGTTCGTATTTTAATGTGTGCAAATAAATCTTCACTTTTAAATGTGGCATTGAGTCAATCAAACTAACCAGCTGTGTGGTTTAAGTGTTTCACCGTGTAATAAGTATTTCTATTCATAGGTACCTTCTTTCAGGGTTTACCCTTAAATGAATTGTAAAAGTTAAATGCAAGCAGTGTTAACTTTAAATATAACTTATTTTTTAACAACAGTTACTAACTAACACAAGCATGATTTTCGTTTTACTTACTCAAAAACTTTTTAAAAGATTTGAAATAAATGCAATATTCACACTAAAATGTTCCCAGGAAGCTGCTCCATCATGCCTTAAAAAGATGTATTGCAGTTTGGCTAAACTGTTTTGCTGTATTTTGACAGTTATCAGGAGTGAAAATGGATTTCTTGTTTGTTATTTTAAATATTTTTTATTTAAAATAAACTGGAGTTTTTGTATGCTCAGATAACATTACAGATGTTATTCCAAATAAAAATCAGTGATTTTTATTAATTTGTTGTCATTTGACATCCTCAAATTTGTTCTGCTATCTTTGTTTTGATTTTTGTGAAAATCAAGTCAGCAGATGCTTTTTGTTTGTTATTTTAAACTTTTTATTTAAAATAAACTGGAGTGCACAGAATAACTTTAAAAGATGTTGTTTTAAAATAAATGCAGAGGGTTTAGCATCTATTCTGTGTAAATGTTTCTTGTTCTCATACTTTTAAACCAGCAGATTGCAGGTTTTCAAAGCTGAAATTTACCACAATGTGACTGTAATTACTCATTCTGGCCGCTATAGAGGCGCTGTTGGCTCTAAGGCCGCGTTGACTACCTTTTAGCATTTAGCCGTAGCTTTAAACTAAATCGGATAAACGTCAACTTTTGGGATGAGTTATAGCCTGGATGTGACAATCGCCTAAACAAACGTTCATTTAAGAAACGAATGGATTTGTTTAAAATGTTTAGAACAAGTTCTGTGGATTTTTTAGATGTAAAAAGAAACGATCTTTTTCCTTTTTTTCTCTATCTGGGTACGTCACTTCCGTTGACGTGTCGTTCGTGTTGCATTTGGGGACGTGCGTGCAGTCGGACGTTTGAGTTTTACCGACGTCTAAACGCTCTAAAACCCCTTTAAATATCTCAAAACACCGCGGTTAAACAGTTTCTGACGATATTTTATGCCTATAAACGAAACAAGCCAGATAATCTGTCAGAATTGTGTGAACAAAACTGAAATTTGACGATCAACTGCGTATCACGTGATCACCTTGAACCAACCACAGCATGACAACAGATGTTATGAACGTAGCGTCAGCATATAGCTTATCAAACCTAGACTCTTTTTCAACTCATAAAACGCTAAAATTCACCACAAAAATTCCGTGAACGAATCGTTTCACATCAGAATAGTTTTACCAAGCTGCGCCCAGTAAAAATAGCAAGATAAATGTCGCCAACACGGACTTTTTACCGTAAAGCAACCCGTCAGAGCTAAAATGGACCGGGTCAGAACCAGATCCGACAGCTTCAGACACAAAATGCTATTATTCCTGCTTAAAATGTAACGATACCACTCGACAGCAATTTTCAGATGAACCATGAAGCTCTTATAGGCACAGTTTTGACACGGCGGTCAAACGTAGATGCGCTTTTATCTGTGACACGTCAGCAAAGAGTCCAAACGACTCAGAACCAGAACCACACAGCAACATCAAATTTTAACCCAAAAACTTCAACAAACGTTTAAAAGTTGAGTAAAGACAATTCCTCAGCTACAAGTGACATTAACCAGCAGTTTCCTGCAGCTATGACACACTTTCCCAGCCAAAAAACTATCGTTTTCAGAGTCTAAAAACTTGGACAAAATTATGCCAACATTCAAAGTACAGAAATATTAAATATTAAACTTTTCAGAGACCTGTTCACGGGCCACCAATGTAGTAATATAGGACGGGGTCAGTTTAATGACTTACCTATATTTTAGATGTATAAATTGGCAGGGTTTAGACTGACACAAAAATACATCATTAATTAAACGGGTTCTCTCTTTTTCAGCTTAATACCAATAATTCTATACTTTGACCAGATGTAATTCACAGGAAACGTTAAACTTATGTTGGCACAGCAGGACTGGACCATTTATTTAACATAATTGTAAATTACATCACACATTTGTACATGATTGGTTGATTATTTTTCCTATAATTAACTTCAGCACAGATGAAATATAGGAACAACAGAACAGTGAAGGATGATATTTTACTCATTTCTGTAGGTACATTAACTTAGTTTCTGGCTTAGGAAGATAAAGGTTTAGGAGGAGGAAATGGAGGAAGAAAAGTTAAGAGTCAGGGAGTTATCTTGATGTGTTTAACCAGAAGCATGGCAGTTCTCCGGCTGATTTCGGCTACACGTTGGTACCCTTGGCAAAGCATTTGACGACTTTTTACCTCGTGAAGATGGTCAGTCTCCCTCGGTCCAGTTTGGTCAGTTCGTTTACCATTCTCAGCGTCTCCAGACGTGCGCCTTGACTCGAACCGAAAGTAACAGCAGCTCCTGGTGTTGTTCAAGATAAGACGTTCCGTAAAGGAATGTCAATAAAGTGAAGCTTTTCACAGCTTGAAATAGATTTATAACTTGGCATGTTATAAATCTTTTAACTGAATGACGTGGTCATTAGCGTGTTGACCAGACGATCATCAGTTCTTTGGGGAACCTCATGGGTTGAGGACCTCAGCAAACTCCGACAGTTCCAGCAAAAGCTTAGAACTTTAAAGCTCCACTGACATGATCTTTTGACTTTTCAAAAAATGGCACAACATATATAAATATTAAGATAGACCTCTGACCGTTTTTGCTAAAATAATGTTAAATGAATAAAAATTGCTCTCAAAATAGTTTAAAATTAGCGCCGTTTTTTTACACCGTAAATCCGGATTTTCCGGTCACGTGACTGTGACGTCAGATTAAGGATCTTCGCAAACTTACCCAGCAAACAACAATGGCGGAGCCTGTAGAATCCGATGACGAATTGAGCAATTATAGTGTAGATCTGAGTGACTTGTCCTCAGTTTGTGAAGGAGAACTTAGTTCTAGCGATGAACAAGAAGAAGTAGGTTTTAATTTAGGTCAGGAACCCTATTTATTTGAGCCTTCTTGTTCAGGAAGTGATGATTCTGAGGAGGAGGGTGAAGTGGTGCCTGAAGCCGATTTAACTCGTCTGCTGAGCACTGAATGGTAATGCTTTAATTAATGTATCTAATAATTATTCTATATCAAATAGTTTTTAAAAAATCAGCGCTTTGTGATTTTATATCTGTGATAAGCGCTCTAGAAATAAACCCTATTTACTTAAACAAGTTTATTCAAACATACATTCTGAAAAACACCCTTCGTATTTACACTGTAATGTGCATGTTTACATGCACTGAATGTTCACCATGTATTAATAAAACTGTATTTTATGACAATAATTAAATTTAAAATAAAATTCTGTCAAATACTGTCAAAATAACGTAAATTTCCATAGCTTGATCATCAGGGTATTTCTTTTCAGCTGTTTTAATCAAAATATTTCAGTTTGTGTTTTCAGGTTTGTTTTTGTTCATTTTTTTATTGCTGCTTAAACATTTTAGTTTTCTGACTCTGACTCACTTGTTTAAAATGAGTCCACAGTTTGAACATCTGTAGCACCGTTGAATGCTGACTGGACAGATTGTTGATGTTTATGAAGAGCTACAGACAGTACTATGTCACTCATAAAAATGAAAAAACAAAACACTTATCACTAGACTATCACTAGACAAACTAGACAAAAATGGCTAAAGCCAAGTAAGTTGTTCATATTTTATAGGTGAACATGTTTGTTTATTTATAAATAAGAATTTTATACATTAAATTTTTTAATTTTTGTTTAAAATGATGTACTTGCAGATTCCAAGATTATGGTCAGACTGGAAAAGATTGTTTCTGCTAATTTGCTATTGAAAGACATCAAACAGCTGTCTGGACAACAACAGACATCTTCACTAGAAAACTTCCACAGCCTTTTGAATCACTTTGCTCCAAAGACATACGGGTTCTCCTACAAAGGTCAACTGTGCAGGTAATTAAACTAAATTATTGGCAAATACTAAATGTTGTAATAATTCCTAAATTAACATACTTAATCCCAGAAATCATTATTTTAACAGAACATTGATGGCTGTTCTGCATTTTAACGAAAATGCATCAAGGGAACAACAATCAACGATTGCAGGAAAACCTCGCTTTGCATTGTCCTTTCCAAAGTGGAAAAAAGGACAATATGTCGTCAAGAAGATAGTAGAGGATCCTACATATGGTAAGTCATTCTACTAGATCTTACAAATCTCTTTCAAACTTTAAGCATTATAATTAACATTTCTTTGAGTAATTTTGTTTTTAATTAGACAAATGACATGAAATGAAAATTGTTAAGAAATTTATTATCACAAAACGCTGAACTAATACAGATTACAACATCATCATCTTCAACTTTATTTGTAAAGCGCTTTAACAAAGCCATAGCTGAAACAAAGCGCTGGACACTAGCTACAAAAAAGATAATAAAAAAAGCATAAAAACAGAAACACCAAACTAACACACAGTGAACTAAAAGTTCTATTTAAAATACAAAAAATTGGCAAGTAATCAGGGCATAATACAATCATATTGTTTTTGTATGTGTGTTTGTATTTTTGTTTGTTGTTTATTTGACAGACTATGTAGAAGATGTTTGGACGAAGGTACTAGCTCTCTGCAAAGGTGAACCAGAGGACCAGGCTGGAGAAGAAGTTGTCGTTCCACCTCCACTCAGCAGTGACTTCCAGCGACCCGACATGGACACAGCAGTTGCAGAGAGACGGTCGAGATACCATTGATCATTCAAGCGGAGGCCATCGAAAGCCAGTGTATTCACCTGCTGCTGCTCCTCCTCCTGCTGCTGCTGCTGCTCCTCCTGCTCCTCCTGCTGCTGCTGCTCCTCCTGCTGCTGCTGATCCTGCTCCTCCTGCTCCTCCTGCTGCTGATGATCCTGCTGATCCTGCTCCTCCTGCTCCTCCTGCTGCTGCTGCCGGAAAAGTATTTCTGATCCGAGTCACGACACATGAAGGAAGTGGTACTCTGACGTGTCGTCCAAGATGACCATAGACCATAAGGACAAATTGCCTGTAGGCTATGTAACGATATTTTCTGCAAAATATGCATGGTTGTGTTTAGTTAAGATATTTTCTTCAAAATATGCTTGTTCATAATTAGTTAATAGATTTGTATGGTGATTTTTAGGTAAGTATTTGTGTATAGATGTTTCATATAATTTTAAACAGTTTCGTACTCACTCATGTTGTTGTGAATGTTGAGCGTCATGCCTCCTGAAGTGGTTGATGAAGGTCAAGTTTGCAATTCTTAGGACTTGAACACTCAGACAACACTCCTCAAAATAAGACAGTTGTGTCACGCATGTGACATCTTCAGCCATACGATGCATTTCTTCCATAACCTCTGGTATTTCGTTGCAACATTGACATTCAATAACCGTTGGCAATGGCTGGCAATTTGTACAGGTACACCTGTAAAAAGAAACTTATTTTAGTGGATTTTATACAGTGATATATTTCTAGATATTTTTTTAAAATAAAATTACAATAGAACATAAAATTATTTTTATTATTTTTTAATTATGATAGCATTTTGTAAAATAAGAAAATTGCCATTGTAACATTTAATAAACGGTTTTTAAAAAATATCTACAAAGCTAAATCTGGGCATTACAAAAAAAATCAATTTAAAAAAAAAATAACTGAATTCTCACTCCCTTTGTTTTGTTTTAATAATGTCGGTAGGACCTGGTTCAGCTTTTTAAGGTATTTCTACGTGGATTATTCAACGTGCATCAGTGTGTCTTACAAATACATTTAAGTGTCTGTTTACAATATTTATCAATTTAAAGAAATATTTTGTATATTTTAAATATATACTGTACTTGTATAATCTTTGGGATATAACGGTTACGCTTTATTTACAGTGGAGAAATATTTACATTCATTATAGTTTTCTATTTTAATATGCTGGTGACGATTCTCATTCGTCCAGGACATGATAAAATCACAAAAGGCGTTCAATACAAGATTTCTATTTTAATTGAATGTAAAGTATTTATATGATTAAACAAAAACAGGGTGAATATCATATTGTTTTAATTTGGATTTAGTGTCTAGTGATAAGTGTTTTGTTTTTTCATTTTTATGAGTGACATAGTACTGTCTGTAGCTCTTCATAAACATCAACAATCTGTCCAGTCAGCATTCAACGGTGCTACAGATGTTCAAACTGTGGACTCATTTTAAACAAGTGAGTCAGAGTCAGAAAACTAAAATGTTTAAGCAGCAATAAAAAAATGAACAAAAACAAACCTGAAAACACAAACTGAAATATTTTGATTAAAACAGCTGAAAAGAAATACCCTGATGATCAAGCTATGGAAATTTACGTTATTTTGACAGTATTTGACAGAATTTTATTTTAAATTTAATTATTGTCATAAAATACAGTTTTATTAATACATGGTGAACATTCAGTGCATGTAAACATGCACATTACAGTGTAAATACGAAGGGTGTTTTTCAGAATGTATGTTTGAATAAACTTGTTTAAGTAAATAGGGTTTATTTCTAGAGCGCTTATCACAGATATAAAATCACAAAGCGCTGATTTTTTAAAAACTATTTGATATAGAATAATTATTAGATACATTAATTAAAGCATTACCATTCAGTGCTCAGCAGACGAGTTAAATCGGCTTCAGGCACCACTTCACCCTCCTCCTCAGAATCATCACTTCCTGAACAAGAAGGCTCAAATAAATAGGGTTCCTGACCTAAATTAAAACCTACTTCTTCTTGTTCATCGCTAGAACTAAGTTCTCCTTCACAAACTGAGGACAAGTCACTCAGATCTACACTATAATTGCTCAATTCGTCATCGGATTCTACAGGCTCCGCCATTGTTGTTTGCTGGGTAAGTTTGCGAAGATCCTTAATCTGACGTCACAGTCACGTGACCGGAAAATCCGGATTTACGGTGTAAAAAAACGGCGCTAATTTTAAACTATTTTGAGAGCAATTTTTATTCATTTAACATTATTTTAGCAAAAACGGTCAGAGGTCTATCTTAATATTTATATATGTTGTGCCATTTTTTGAAAAGTCAAAAGATCATGTCAGTGGAGCTTTAAGGAAGGATCTGTGATCAGTGACTTGTTGTTCTTCTCTGATTGGTCCAAACAAACCAGTGGATGAAGGTCACTCGGATAGGAGAAGATCAGTTTTTAGAACAGAGAAGAAGTTGTTTAGAATGAAGACAGAGAAACAGATTAGACTGGAGCCAGCTTCATAAAACAACTGATTAAAACTGTGTTCTAACTTCTAACAAAACTGATCGAGTTCAGTCTGACATATTAATTCACTTTCACCGTTTGATTCATCATATGAAGAAGTGATCATTATTTTGAAATAACATTGGATTTCCAACTTGAATTAAACAGTTTGAATTAAACAGTCTTTGACTTAACAAACATTGAATTCAATAATGCTTATACAAGTAACACAAGGTTATTCATTAACACAAAAATAGAGGAATAAGAGAGTCTCTTATGACTTATTGTGTTTTGATTCAAAATAAGGTAATAAAATAGTGTCAATGTCTTTTTTCTGAGAGTATCAGTGAAAAGGTGTCACTGGGACAGTTCAAGTATCAGAGCGGGTACGGTCATGCCCACTACATATCTATCATTATTAATGCAGCTGAAACTTCAATTCCTAAAACTAGGGGTAGAGGAAATAGAAAATCTGTTCCTTGGTGGAATGAGCAATGTAGCCTTGCTATAAGAGAAAGAAATAAAGCCTTTAAATTGATCAGAAAGCACCATACTATGGAGACATTACTACAATATAAAAAAGCACAAGCTATAGTTAAGAAGACTGTTAGAGCAGCAAAAAAGGCATGCTGGAGACAGTATTGCAATTCTATTGGAAGAGAAACCAAGTTAGCGGAAGTATGGAGAATTATTAAGAAAATGAATGGGGTTAAGAAAACTTCTTCCTTACCTGTGCTAAAATTGAATGGGAAAATAGCGGACAGTAATAGAGAAAAGGCGGAATTGTTAGCAGAATCCTTCATTGCAGTACACAGTTCAAACAATTTATCTGTGGATATGAAAAGGAATAAAGAAAAGTTATTATCTGAAAACCCAGAAATTACTATTAAGAAAATAGTTTCAGATCAAGATTTAGATATGCCTTTCACCATATATGAGTTGGAAAAAGCTATTATTAACACTAGGCAAACAACACCTGGTAAGGATGGGGTATGCTATACCATGCTTAAACATTTAGGAAAATCATCTCTTATTGTTTTATTAAAACTGTTTAATTTGATTTGGATGACTGGAAATATTCCCGCGCAATGGAAACAGTCAATCATAATTCCCATACTAAAACCGGGGAAAAAGGCAGCTGATCCGACTAATTATAGACCTATTGCACTCACATCACAATTAGGTAAAATAATGGAAAGGTTAGTTACAGAAAGACTAACATATTTTATTGAAAGTAAAAATAAATGCTGTCCTTTTCAAAGTGGTTTTCGTAAAGGGAGAAGTACAATGGATGCAATACTGTGTTTGGAATCTGACATAAGAAAAGCTCAGACGAATAAAGAATTAGTGATAGCTGTGTTCTTTGATATGGAGAAGGCGTACGATATGTTATGGAAAGAGGGATTACTGATTAAATTAAGGAACCTCGGTATAGGAGGTAAGATGTATAATTGGGTTTTGGATTTTTTGTTTGGTAGAGAAATAGAAGTTAGGGTGGGGACAAATTTCTCTACCAAGTACACTGTTGAGAATGGTACCCCACAAGGCAGTGTGTGTAGTCCGATTCTTTTTAATATCATGATAAATGATATATTCGATGAGATGGATGGGAGAATAGGTAAATCCTTATATGCAGATGATGGGGCTTTGTGGGTGCGGGGACGTAATCTGGTATATTTACAGAAAAAGATGCAGGATGCTATCTCGAAAGTGGAAGTTTGGGCAAACAAATGGGGATGTAGGATGTCAACAACAAAAACTCAAGTCATTTGTTTTTATAGAAGACATAAGGACGTTACGTTACACCTTTATAAACAAAAGCTTGAACAAGTTAAAACGGTGAGGCTCTTAGGAGTCATCTTTGATGAAAGTTTAACGTGGAAACATCAAATAGAATTAGTTCAAAATAAATGTAAAAAAGTGAACAATTTGCTAAGATGTCTGTCTGGACAGGAATGGGGAGCATCAAGAAAAGCGCTGTTAGGAATATATCGGGCCCTCATGAGATCTTCTTTAGATTATGGGTGCATTGCATATATGGCAGCTGCTGACAGTCATCTGAAGAAACTGGATAGTGAACAAACGAAAGGACTGAGAACTTGTTGTGGAGCTTTCAGAACAACATCTTTAGCAGCTTTACAAGTGGAAAATGGTGAGCTTCCGTTGAGATTACGCAGATTAAAGCTAATGTATTTGTATTGGGTGAACCTACAAGGACATAAACAAGATCATCCAACTAAGATGGTGCTGCAGGACTGTTGGGAACATAATAAATCAAATTATAATAGTTTTGGATGGGTTGGGGACATTAAAGCTGATAATCTTGGTTTAACTAAATTCCAATATAGTGCAACAGTTCCACAATCTGAAATTCCACCATGGCTATTTATATATCCAGAAGTTGATCTCCAATTGGGGGAAATTCTTAAAAAGGGAAATACTCCAGAGTGGATGGTAGTGAATAAGCATCTTGAAAGATATAAAGATAGCATGATTATATATACGGATGGATCTAAAGACCCAAATAGTGGTAAAACCGGAGCAGCAATGAATATCCCACACCTTAGAGTCTTGCTTAAGAGGAGAACAGCTGATCATTTAGCTGTTTTTACAGTTGAATTATCAGCCATTATACTAGCACTGGAATGGTTGCTGGATTATGATATGGGGGGTGATGGTCAATTTATAATAGCGTCAGACAGCCAAGCGGCATTATTAAGTATAAAGTCTGGAAAAGCTTCCAGATTGGATTTGCTGTTTAGAATACACCAATTATTAGTTCAGCTACATAATAAAAAATACTATGTCCGATTTGTCTGGATTCCTGCTCATGCAGGTGTAGAAGGTAATGAGGAAGTAGATATTCTTGCAAAACAGGCTTTGAAATCAGAAATTGTTCATTTAAACATTCCATTGAGTAAAAATGAGGGAAAATCAATTATACAAAAAGAAATTCTTAAGACCTGGCAGGAGCAATGGGATGACAATGAAAACGGAAGACATCTGTATACAATTCAAAAGAATGTGGGGGAAAGTAAATGTTTGAGTGGAAGGCGAAAGGAGGAAGTAGTTATGTCAAGACTTAATAGGACATTCTGGGCTTAATAGTTCTCTTTTAAAAATAGGAAAGCATGAAAATGGAGCCTGCAATCACTGCCCTCAGATGGAAACTGTGGAGCATGTTTTGTTACATTGTGATAAATATTTAGAAGAACGTCAGCTTTTGGAATCATCACTAAACAAAAAGAATATTGGACTATCTATGATCAGTCTATTAGAAAATAAATCGAGCTATAACACAGGCTTAATAAATCGCATTTAATGTAATAGTATCTAAGTATCTGTATGCCGGTGCATGCTTCAACATGCAAACATGTAGATAAGAAATAGGGTGTGAATTTGCACGCCATACACATCGTTGTGATGTGTCAAATTCCCTCTGACATTACTGATAACCACACTCCAGTCTGGTAGGTGGCGGTAAATGCACCTTAAGTTGGTTGCCAGCCGCCATTAAAAACCAAAAGAAGAAGAAGAAGAAGCCATTAGTTTGTGAATTACTGTAGTGAGGCTCAGAGTGTCTTCTTTGGGTTTACCTCACACAATGTTAAGAGAGAAGTCAGAGTATTGCGCAACATACGTGCTCTCCCTTCAAGAACTTAATTATTACAGCCTCCTATACATGACCACTGATATCGGATTGAAAAAGTATCGGTATCGGTCGATAATCAGTTGTTAAGTAACGGATCGGAAGTGAGAAATGTGGATCGGTGCATCCCTAATTCTTTCTCCTCAAACTCTTAAACTTTCTCCTTATCCATCTAAGCCAGTAACATTAGGTTAAACGTGCCTCCAGATATAAGTAATATGTCATCTCATTACTTTATTCTGTTGTTCCTAAGAAATTATGGACGTGTGTTTCATCTGTGCTGACGTGTAAATTATAGGGAAGTCTGATCAATGAATACATGTACATATGTTATGATGTAATTTAATAATTTGTTAATTAAATGATTCAGTTCTGCTGATTCAACATAAATTAACGTTTCATGACTTTTACATCTGGCCTGGTCACAAGTTATTGTTTTAAATCCTGAAAAAGAGAGAACTCATGAATAATTGATGATAATTTGTGTCAGGGTAAAACCTGCTCATTTTTCATCTGGTGTCCTGTACAGTCAGTAAATCTGACCAGTACTTATACTATTACATCTGTATGAAGACAACAGGGGGAAACAAATGTCTTACCTTGGACACAGCTGCTCTGACTGGCTGTCTGCAGTCCACTTCTGGGTCTTTGTCCACACTGGGGACAGGAGGAGGGTCCTGATGAAGCAGACTGGTCCCAGTATGAGGTGATGCAGCGTCTGCAGAACCAGTGTCCACAGCTGGTAGAGACTGGATCCTTCAGGACGTCCTGACACAAAGAACAGCAGGACAGCTGCTCCTCCTCACAAACACCACTCCTCTTCCTCCCTCTGTGAAGACATTTAGTGATGAAGAAGTGGAACAACAGGAAGTGTTGATCAGATCAGTTCTAACATCTGGCTGCTGCTTCACTCTGACTCCAGGATGAGGAGAAAACTGTTGTTCACATCCATCCACTAGAACCTCCTGAACCATCAGAGACAGGAACCAGAACCTCACTGACTTTCAGGCTGTGCTCTGAATTATTGCTGCAGGTTCTTGAACTAAACTATTGAAGACAAGAAGATTCAGTCTAAATCAGCAACAGCTGTCTTACTTTGTGTCTGAGGGTCCAGCTTCTTCACTGAGGTCTGGAGGAAGATCTTTGGACACGTCACTCTTCATGGACAGACAGCTGGGTCCTGGAGGTTCTGCTCTCTGTCTGAGGTTCTGACCTCTGAAACACAAACATGTTGTTCTTCACATCACATGAATCCCTGAAGAAAACCACTGAAGAAGCTCTGAACACACAAACTGCTGCAGAGACTCTGAAGGTTTAAAGATCCAGAGTGAAACCTTCAGGATGGACTCACCAGTTTTCACCACATGACATGAAAACATGACAGTCAGCTCCTGTTAGTAAAATATTACTTTCTATCTGATTCATGGTGAACATCACAGATTTTATTGCTCCGTCTTGAATCAAACTAACTCAAAACAAAAACCAACTTGAGGTTTTTCAACATGGTGTCACAACATCTTCCCTGATTGTTGGTCTCCATGAGCTCCTACTGGTCCTCTTGGTTCTGGTCCAGTAAAGAGTTGGTGCTGAGATATTACAGATTGTTCAGGAACAGGAAGAACTGGTCCCAGTTTGAAACTGGAACTAATGAAGAAATCAAACTCCTGTTTTTTCACATGAACACATGAAAGTTGAAGGTTTGGAGGGTCCAGTTGGGTCCAACCTGCAGGTCTGGTTCTGGACGGGTGTAAACTGTCCACCCTGGAGCTTTAGTGTTTACAAAAGTTGTCTTTTTCAATTCATGACCTAAAAACTGTGTTTTTGACAAGTTCATGTATCTGTAGCTCCTACCTAATGCCAGGTACCCACCTAAATTGTCAGAACGCTCCTGCCGCCCCCTTTTGGCCGCTTGTCACTGATGCCGGGTACCCACTGGGACGCGTCTGATGACGCGCACTAGGGGGAGGCAGAGGGTCATCAGTTGTTGTGTTTTCATGCTGCTGGCAGATAAAATCAGCAGCACGTGACCCTCGTTACTACTGGAGTGGGTTTTCTACGAGCCGAACTGCAGCTCCAAAAGTCTTTGTTGAGATTAAAACGTTTTTTTATGTTTGGGGTGAGCGGACAGCAGCAACTGTAAAAATTTCAAGTTTCTTACCGGAGTCAGGTTCCAATTCATGGAGGCTCGATGAGGTAAGTTTAAAAAGTCCAAAAAAAGTCCCGTTGTCGTTGTGTAATCACATAGCAGAGGCTCTCTCGATTGGTTGCTGGACGCGTCGAGCCGCAAAAACATCAACTTTTGAGACTTTGACGACTCGACGCTGCTCAACGCGTAGGTTGTTTTGGACGCGTGCATGCGTGGAAAGGAACTGCCGCGTGCCGGCGCGCCACTTCAAAAACTCAAAATGCGCCGCTTCACGGTTCGCCGCGCCTCGACGCGTCTCCACATAGACTTTCAAGGTAAACCGGCCGCTTCAGCCGCCCGACACGGGTCCGGTGGGTAACCGGCATGAGGCTGAGAGTTTCAAGACAGAAAAAAGTAGATGTTCTGGATCAACTCGAACCAGTTCTGGTTTCTTCAAAGATCTGTGTGTAGATGTTCTGGATGATTCAGACTACCAGTGGTCACCATGTTCCTCAGTGAGTTCTTCTGAGCTGCTGTTCTACTGAAGCAGCAAACAATGTGAGATGTTCAAAGCCTCTCACAGAAGCTCAGTAAAACATGGAGCTGATGAACAAACAGGAAGTTGTGTTGTCACTTTCTTCACCTCCGTCTCTTCCCTCCTTTCTTTCCATGATTCTGTGGAGATTCTGTGTGAGGACGGAGCCGTTGATGACTCGTTCTAATCTTCAAACTGAAGGTTTTGGCCTCGCTCTGTAGGAGAACTTCCCTTGTGTTCTGGATACGTTGGATGAAGCTGCCTGCAGTGTTTCCATGATTCAGTCCAGAGGTCAAAGGTCACTCCAGCTAGTAAGACAAGTGTGATGATGAAGCAGACAAAGCCTTGGTTTTACAGAGACTCATGTCAAGTTGAACAGTCCACAGTGGAGACAAGAACAAAGTAAAAAGCATCAAACAGACAGAGTCAGGCTGAACAAGTCACTGCAGTCGCTTCATTCATGTCACATCTTCATGTTGCTGCTTGAAAAGTCAGAGGAGAAACTTCCCATCAAAGCAGACTGGGAATTCACCAGTTTTCAACAAGAAATCCAACATGACATTCTCTTCTTTGTTCTTTGAGGACTTACAGGACTCAGTTAGAAACAGTTTTCTTACTTTGTGTCTGAGGGTCCAGGTTCAGGACTGAAGTTTGGAGGTTCATGTTTGGACCAGTCACTCTTCATGGACAGACAGGTGGATCCTGGAGACTTTTCCTTCAGCCGACCTTCCATCTTGTGGTCTTCAGGTGGCCTGAGAGAGAAACCAGTAGAACAAACAAATGAACACGTTCGCACACGTACAACTACATGATCGTCTTTGTTCATGTTCAATTTTTTGGTCTGTTAGCAAAATATCTTATGAACCACTGAACAAATCAGCCTCAGAAACTTTTTGTAGATACACCTGCAACTAACTCATTTATGGAGTCAACCTGATTCAAGATGGCCACCACAGCTAATTGATCCTGGAAAGTTTTACAGATGTTGAGCTGAGGTTTGTTGTGGTTGTAGCTGAGAGTCATCCTGACACACACTACGAGCTTTGACACAACACACACACTTTTTATTTGCATGCAGCTTAGAGAACAAACCGTGTATATGTACAGACTAATATGGAAACAAGTTGAAGTGTGAGCAGCCAGACTTTCCTGTCATCTTCTAAAATGGTCTTCATCAATAGTTCTCCAGACTTCCTGAAGGTTTTTACACCCGTTTGATTTTTTATTCAGCTTCACTTCTTGTACTTTGAGGAATTATTATTTGTTATTATGTGTCCTGCATGACAGCACATTATATTATTGTCAAAGTAAAGTGAAGAATAGTAGAACAGAAGAAGAAATGTCAGGTCTAAAGACTATACGTAGTAAAATGTGAACATCAAAACATCTTTTTAGGACCAAGACCCAACTGTCAAACCAAGGCCTGGAGCAAAAAATGACACTGAGATCATTTTAATAATCATTCTCTTTTAAAAAGGATTTGAGAAATGAAGAAGAGAGAAAATGAAGATTGTAACAAACAGATGGTCACAGTGAGATCTAAATATGTGACAGAGGACACGAGAACACAGAATGAACAGTTTTTACATTGAAACAACAGTTTTAGTCTTAAAAGACCAACAAAAACTCACACATGAACAAATAAATACAAACATGTTCAAACTGCAGCATAGATGACTTATCTAACCTTTTTTATTGTGTTTAACTCCAGCTGCTAACAACAAAAATATTACATCATAAAATATCTGATTTTATATTTTTATTTGTTTTAAGTCAGAACCAGCCACTAGGGAACACAAGCCAGTGTATCTCTGGTTCTGGTCCAAAGCCCGGGTAAATGGTGAGGGTTGTGTCAGGAAGGGCATCCGACAGAAAACAGTTTTGTCGAGGCCCGTGTTAACAACGACCACCACCGTGCTGTTGACAAACAGGGTGCTGGTAGAAATTGTGCTGCTGTTAGTGGAAGATCACGAGGAGGGAAACGTGTCAGGAGACAGAGGAAGAAGAGGAAAGTCAAGAATGTAGGACTGAGGGTGGACACTCTAAATGTGAGGTCCAATAAATATTTAAGCAACAATAATAAATGAGTTGAACGTTTTATAAGATTATTAAGAAGTTAAAGTGTGACAGAGACAGCAGTCACTTTAATGCTGGACACTTTTAATAAAGCTCTGAGAAAATAAAGTGACATTCTGAACAAATTGAACTGTGGTCTCATTCTACAGCTCATCAATAATAACAGAGATCATTTCAGACATTTGACTGTAGAATATTAGTTTCATTCATTTATAAAACCTCCTCACTGTGTTCTGTACAGACTTTTTTATGAAGCTTTCAATAACAAACACACTTTTTTATCAACTACTTTCACTTCAGTGTTGTTCAAAAACTCCCAAAGCTCATGTGTTTTTATTTTACGACTCTTTCACTGCAACATATTTAATATTTATTTATTTTCAATAACAGGTGAAACTGTGTGACTGCAGCAGAAGAAGAAGTTCCTGTTCTGATATTTCAACAGTTATTTAAACAAATAATTATTTTAAATATTTAAATATAAAACTCATTCATTCTATTAATCTCCATTACTCTGATTGTTGAGCAACATCATTGATGAGTTGTCCCTGAATGCACCGTGAAGCTATAACAACCTGTGTAGAAGTGAAACATTTGTTCAAGCAGTCTGACTGCAGGTTCTTTCCAGCTGTTTGACCTTCATTCAACCTTTATTTAGACAGGTTAATCCCACTGAGCCTCGTGGACTCATTTACAAGAGAGACCTGATTTATTTAACAAAGCGTGATGACAACATCACTAACAATAAGTTTATATACTGGTAACGATAATATGTTTATATAACAATAACAACGACAACAATAGACAATCATAAAAGAGGCATACTGATGTATTTATTTATTTTACAAATTAGCATAAAATGACAACCATAAGGACAGTCAAAAGGAAAAAAAAAAGTTGCATGCATTTTATATCCAGTCTTGGGAAAACAGTAATACATTGTAAGCACTGCCCTCTGGTGGTAGCCTGGTTAAAACAAGACCCTTATCCTTCACTTCGCTTCGGACTAGGGTCTGGAGTTTCTCCTATCCACCTTATTCCTAGCCCCCATGATGCCTTGCGCGAATTATGGGAACGACTTCCGTCGGAAGAGAGTGCAGCAGTTACAGCGCAGTCTACTGGCTGTGTATTTTTCACGTTTTTTTGTTTTGTTTTGTTTATTTCTTTTTTCTTTTTCTTTATAGATGGCCTCCCTTCTCACCTCACAGCCATCCTCTCACACCGATATGAATTTTATTTTATTTTTTAAAGAGAGAAAGGAAAGATAGAAGGTAAGACAACACAACACAACAATTATCCACAAAAAGAGCACAAGGCAAACACACCCAACCTCAGTCTGCAATCCTGCAAAGCACATGACAAAACAGCAACAAAATACACATGCATAAAGACTAATAATATTCATGACCTTGCAGTAGATTTCCATAAATAAACGTACCCATACCTACAAATATATATACATATACATTAGGGGTGTAACGATACACAAAACTCACGAGACGAGACGAGAAAATCAGATCTCGCGAGAACGAGACGAGATTTTAACATTAGTTCAAGAAAACTTCAAAGATCGGTTTTATGCCGCAAAAAGGCTTTTATTCTGTTTTAACATGTATTACAAACCCAACTGATGTCTTCATTTTACTGATTGAATCTCCTTAGACCTTAGAACGTTCAACTTTGTTAAAAAAAATAGATATTCACGCAGGACTTTCCAAAAATTGAACATAAATATCCGCATCAGCGCTGAATCTGCAGCCGTCACTCACCAGTGTTGCCAGATTGGGCGGTTCACCGCGATTTTCCTTCTGCCTTTTGCGGGTAAAGAGTGCTTTGGGTGGGTGGGACTCTATCTGGCAACACCGGTCACACCGGTGTTTACACGCGTGTCTTTACATTCGGGGCAGCGTCGGGACCCTCCATCAATGTAGAGGCGTCTCGTCTGCGGCACCGGGACCCTCCATCAGTAGTTGGGGCGTCTTCTATAGCAACTTCATCCGGCGAAGCCATGCTGTCCGTGACGCTGACTTGCTAGGGGCTCTGCTAGCGCTAGCATTAGCATCTCGCGAGACAACGTTACCTCTCAACGAGAGATATCGCGGGAGTTTAATATCGCGAGATCTCGTACAACGAGATCTCGTTACATGCCTAATATACATTCATATCACATATCCATCTACATATCTGCATATGATATCTACATATACATCCCTGCATCCATTTGTGTGTGGCTGTGAACATGCATAAGTGAATAAGGTTCCTCCAATAGAACATTCAGTAGCGACCGTGAAGCATCAGAGATCCGCCCCCCCAAGGCCCGAGGCAGACGAAGGGGCGATCAAAGCCCAAGACCCCAAGAAGGACCCCGAGCCCAGAGTCCCCAGGGCCACCCGAACAGGACGAGCCACTCACCCTCTCCCCAGATCTGACCAAGGGGGAGAACCGGACGAGCTCCACCAGCAACTACACACAATGACCCCGGGAGGCCAACAGCGACAAACCCACAAGCCCCCGCCGGAGCCCGCTGCACTGACGTAGCCCCAGGCCTGGGCACCGGGGACGCCCACCCCTCAGGCCCAGACCCGATAGGACCAGAGGATCCGAGCCCCATCAGGCAGCCACCAGGCCTAGCCGACTCACGCCCAAGTGCCCAACCCCTGAAAGCGACAACAAGGGCCCCCAGCACGCCCGCAGGCAAAAGGACACCCACCAGGAGGCCACGTGGTAGGAGCGCGACACCAAGTAGCCTCAGATGTAACAGAGAGGGGGCAGTCCAAATCCCAGCCTGACAATTAGACATTCATACACAGACACACTCACTCAGACCCACCCTCATATGCCGGGTACCCACCAAACCCGTGTTGGGCGGCTGAAGTGGCCGGTTTACATTGAAAGTCTATGTGGAGACGCGTCGAGGCGTAGCGAATCGTGAAGCGGTGCGTTTTGAGTGTTTGAAGCGGTGCGGCGGCACGCGGCAGTTCCTTTCCACGCACGCGCGCGTCCGAAGCAACCTACGCATCGAGCTAGGGCTGGGCGATATGGAAAAAAAATCATATATCACGATATGGACTTTTTTATATGACGATAACGATATATATCACGATATATACAACTAGGGTTGGGCATCGAGAATCGAGAATCGTTCGGAACCGGGACTAACTGTCCGGTTTTCCCGGAATCGTTCAAAATATTAATTTGCGATTCCTATTTTCGATGCTAGTTAGCCGACCGGAAGTAGCCGCCACCGAAAACCAACGAAGAAGAATTCACCGGAAGTGTGCATTCCGCGATTGAAAGCTTACTAATTAATAAAATGACCAGTCAGGTCAGTGCAGCACTTGCAATAATTTTATATCATGCAAAGGAGGGTGGAGAAGTAAAATAGTGTCCCGTCTTTGACGCGCTCCACCGGATTATTTTCGCTTCGTATCCGACCGGAAGTACAGAGTGGTCCGTCTGCAAAACGCTCCGCCGAACTTTTCGCCAATCGCTACCTCTTCGGCTCCAACAGGTAAATAAATAAACTATAAACTACATCTCATACCAACATTAAGGCAGCTAACAAGTTATACTCCGCTTAAAGCGGTAAGTCAGCTCAAATACAAACACGATGCTAACGTTAGCTTGTATTTTTTTCTTCTTAGACAAACGACCTGAAATGGCTTCAGTGTTCACCAGTGACTGTCCAAGGTAAAAACGCCAGTGCCACAGAACAGTTACAGCATATGTTGTGAAAAGGTTGCATCCCTTTTCAGATGTGAATTCAACCATGGATAGCACTTACAGTGCACTCAAATCCAACACTTATTAACATTCTTAATCCATTTAAAGTTCTCTGTGTCTTTTAAAATGTTTTAATGTCTCTAGTTTTCATTATTATATAATTTCTGTTTATGTTCTCTTCCATTCCATTATGAGTGAATGTCACAGTTTGAAGAATTATTGAATAGGTTAGTTAGGCAATAACAACAGAGCTAATAATTGTACACATTCTCAGTCTTAAAAATGATTTAATAATCTCTTTTTACTGATAAAACTGATAAACCTGTTGTTTGTTTAGGAACTTCCTGCAGTCTGTTCAGAAAGTCTCCACTGGAGGAGCGTTTTGCTGAGGAAGAGGCACAACATAATGTCACAGCTCCATGTCCATGAAGAAACAAATGGAGAGAGGGCTGCAGATACCAGGACATCCCACCAGCTGTTCTGTCTGAAGATCCTGCTGCTGGTGGAACCAGGTTAGCCCATCAGTGGGAGTTCAGTAACATGACTGCAGCATCAGACACTGGACAATATTATATGTATAATAATAATAATAATATATGTTGGTGAGTCCATGTTGGCTCTAATCTGCCCTGTGAGAAATTCATAGTAAATGTAACAAAAAGGAAAAAGTTCATAGCATTAAATTCAAACAGAAGTTCAAATTATTTCATCCTGAAATAACTCTGGCTAACTACTGTAGCTTTTTTATAACATGGAGTTAAACTCAAAGTAGTCTCCTCAGATAAATAGTGTTACCATTATTTTTATATTAAAGTTTCTGTTAACTTATTATTTTTATATTTGATTGCTTCTGTTCAGTGCCCTGAGACCACTTCTGTTGTGACTTGGAGCTATACAGTATAAATAAACTGAACTGAATTGAATTGACACGTCTTTTTGTAACCCCGCCTACAAAAAGAATCGGAACCGAGAATCGAAAAGAATCGGAATCGAAACGAAGAATCGGAATCGGAACCGGAATCGCTCAAATTCAAACGATGCCCAACCCTATATACAACACGATGTGTATGTGAATGTGAACAAAAAGAACAAGGAAATTTGGACCAAAGTAGAAACTACTTTGGTCCAAATTTTTCCTGCAGGTGGCGCCGCGGTAAAACAACGACTGCTAATAAAACCCACGAAGAAGAAATCCTCTCTGGAAGTTGGAGTAAACAAGGCAAGAAACAGAAAAGAGAAAACGTTGCGTTTGATTCCGGTTCTATTGTGTCTCTGGTCTGTTTTGGTCTGGTTGACTGGACCCGAGTTCGGACTCGGTTGAGTTCGTGTCCTCTGGACCCATTTTGTCTCCGAGTTTCAGCGGAGCGAAATAATGGAAGCTAAGCTAACAAGGTGAGCTTCCCCCTCTTTTTGGTAAGTTCTTCCTCGGGCTGCCTGTGCAGCTGTTTGTTGTGACACCGGCTTCATGCCGTCTCTTCATGCGTCTTCGTTGTTCTCGAGCTTAACAACGTAAAGCATGTGTCGCAAACCCGCGCGCGCGTCAAACAAAGCAGCGCCGTCATCTCGCAAAACCTGAAGCTTCTTTGCGACAGTTATTTTTTATTCTTATTTATCACGATAGACGATAGAAGGAAAGTAGCACGATAGACACGTTTCTATCGTCCCCACGATATATATCGTCATATCGCACAGCCCTACATCGAGCAGCGTCGAGCCGCCAAGGGTCAAATATTTGAACTTTCGACGCTCGACGCAGCGCAGCAACCAATCGGGAGAGACTCTGCTATGTGATGACGCAACGAAAACAGGACTGTTTTTGGACTTTTTAAACTTACCCCATCGAACCTCCATGAAGAAACCAGCCTCCGGTAAGAAACTTGGCTTTTTTTTTTTGGCATTTTTTTTTCACTTTACAGTTGCTGCTGTCCGCTCGAGCGTACGGTCACCCCAAACATAAAAAAAACCGTTTTAATCTCAACAATGACTTTTGGAGCTGCAGTTCGGCTCGTAGAAAACCCACTCAAGTAGTAACAAGGCTCGCGTACGACTGATTTTATCTGCCCGGTGCACAAAAACAAAACAAACCTGACCGGAAAAGGAGCCAGAGCTCCTCCCTTTGCCTCCTCCCAGGGCGCGTCATCAGACGTGTCTTCAGTGGCTGTGTGAAAGTGACAAACGGCAAAAAGGGGGCGGCAGGAGCGTTTCGACGCGTCCGGTGGGTAGCCGGCATCACTCACTCACCCAAAGACAAACAATAACGACACTAGGGCTGGGCGATATGGACAAAAATTTATATCTCGATATTGTTGTGATATATCGCGATATACGATATATATCTCGATATAATTTTCTTTCCATAAAAGAATAACAAAAATATATTTCTGAGTCAAAGCTTTGTCCCAGTTGTCACACAGCAACATTTATTAACAAACAGCTGTAACTCTACAAAATAAATGTCTAAAAAATGAACAATTTTTTAGACATTTATTTACACCTATTAAATAATAATCCTCTTCAGCTGAGGGCAGCTGTGGCTGAGAGGCTAGAGCAGCAGTCTCCTCCAATGGGAGAGGTGGGGGTTCAATTCCACCAGCAGTCACATGCTGAAGTGTTCCTGGGCAGTGGGCAACACTGAACCCCTCATTGCCTCTGATGTGTGTCCCATCAGTGTATGAATGTGATAAAGTACTGATTATTCTTTGTACAGTTCTAGTAGAGTGTTGTATGAATGGGTAAATGAGGACACATATTGTGTTTTAAAGAGCTTTGAGTGTCTTGATAAGATAGAAAGGTGCTTTCACTTTAGTCAGTGTGTTTGTGAACTGCAGTAATGTGAAGCCTTTGTGGTACAATATATTTGATATACTGTATCCGGTTTTACTGTGAAAGGGTCAGGGGGTTGTTTCCGGTTTCACGAAGAATAAAGACGTTCTCTAAGTTGCTCTACAAAGTGTCGCATTGAATCCTTGTGTAAAAACACGACAGCCTCCACTCAGAAACGTGAACTGAGAGGCGGAGACATTATTAAATCAGCAGTTTATCATAGCGCTAAAGACACGGTCAGTCTCAGCTGTGGAAGAAGACGGCTAAAGCGTTGGTCCTTAGCCATCTTGTTAGCCGCTAAGGACCGTATCTTTAGCGACATGAAAAACCGCTGATCCACCAATGTCTCCACCCCTCTCTGCAGTGCACGCACGACTAAATGAGCTCAGACCCGTGGTTTGTTTTAAGGAAGCAGCAGACTAAAAACACTTGCTTCTGCCGTTTCACGGTTCATGCTCCACTCCGCTGTTTAAATGGTGAAAAAGATTCGTAGTTCCGACTTTTCGTCTGGATTATTTTCAGCATCGTCTATAAAAATATTTTTTCTGCCCTCATCTGACAATTTAAATCCAAACTAGCTCAGAAAGAACATTGTTTTTCCCCCTCAGTAGCTAGTGGCTCTCTTCATATCTGCCGTGTTTACTTGTGCTGAAAGTCTCCGACCTCCTG
The DNA here is from genome assembly GCA_038048925.1 of Garcialebias charrua. Classification (NCBI taxonomy): domain Eukaryota; kingdom Metazoa; phylum Chordata; class Actinopteri; order Cyprinodontiformes; family Rivulidae; genus Garcialebias; species Garcialebias charrua. Next base: position 9,182 of record JBBPBX010009820.1, on the reverse strand, counting down.
CAGGCAGGAAGGAGGGGCTGGGTCTGTGTTCAGTGAAGGAGAAGGAGGGGGGCGAGTGGGAGAAAACAGACAGCAGGAGGATAATTCTCGATATAAGTTACACATTGAGGTGTTCAGCCCCAGACTGTCCAGTTTAAGGATGAGCTGTTGGGGGATGATGGTGTTAAATGCCGAGCTGAAGTCGATGAACAACATTCTAACATAGGAGTCCTTCGTGTCCAGATGTGTGAGAGCTGTGTGAAGGGCAGAGGAGATGGCATCGTCGGTTGAGCGATTAGGTCGGTATGCAAATTGGAAGGGATCCAGGGAGTCAGGGAGGACAGATGTGATGCTTTTCATGACTAGCCGTTCAAAGCACTTCATCAGGATGGGGGTGAGTGCTACTGGGCGATAGTCATTGAGGCATGCGGGCGTTGCCTTCTTTGGGACAGGGATGATGGTGGTGGCTTTGAAACAGGTGGGGACGATGGCCTGGCTCAGTGAGATGTTAAAGATGTCCGTGAAGACCGCTGCGAGTTCCCCTGCACAGTCCTTCAGCACACGACCAGGTATGTTGCAGTGGAGAGAGTAGACAGCACCAAGTTCCTGGGAGTGCACGTCTCAAAGGACCTGTCCTGGAGCAGGAACACTGCAGCACTGGCAAAGAAGGCTCACCAGCGTCTCTACTTTCTCCGCAAGCTGAAAAGGGCTGGAGCTTCAACCCCCATCATGAGCACCTTCTACAGAGGTGCCATAGAAAGTGTCCTGACCAGCTGCATCACTGTGTGGTTTGGTGCATGTACTGCATCCTGCCGCAAGAGCCTCCAGCGCATTGTGAGAGCAGCTGAGAAGATCGTGGGCACCTCCTTGCCCTCACTGCAGGACTTACACAGCAAACGCCTCACTCGGAAAGCCCACTGCATGGCAGGTGATCCCACACACCCACTACACAGCTGCTTCAGACTGCTGCCATCAGGGAGGAGACTGAGGAGTCTCCAGGCTCGAACCAGCAGACTGAGAGACAGCTCTGTTCATCAGGCAGTCAGAATGCTAAACACTCTGCCTGCTCTGCCCCCCCTCCCATTTGAACTGCCTTAACACTAAAACTTTCTCACACATTACCACACAACACAAAGATTTTAACACTGGACTCTGTGTCATCAAACGGGTTATTCACTAAACTCTCGGTCATGTGCTCATACAGTTTGCACTACTTCTCATACTTGCACTAATGTTTGTATTACATCACTGCCTATAATCATAATACTGTTTACATTCTCTGTTTACATTTATTAATACTGTTTACTTTTATTACTACTGCTTACATGTAATTACTACTGTTTACATTTACACTACTCTAATATCTACACCACTGCTGATACATATACAGTGTGCTCTGAACGGTCTTATTTAGGGATGCCCAATGTGCCTTACTGCATATGCCACTTTTTGCCTCTATAACAACATCAACTACTACCTCATACATATACTGTGTACATTAACTCATACGCTGCTTTGCCACTTTGCAAATGTCAATGCTAGAAACCTTTAGTTTATTTTAGTTATACTTTTTATACTCTTTTTTTATACTAGTATGCAAAAACTCAGGACAGTATTATGTTCATTAAATGTTTAATGTTTTAGTTTTAGAGTTGGTGTAAATTTTCATACTCTTATACCACTATGCAAAAACTCAGGACAGTGTTAGTTTTACTATTTTATGCTTATGTCTATTATTATATGTTTCAGTGTTTCAATGTTTAGATGTTTACTGTTGCACCGAGGGACTGAGAGAAACGCAATTTCGGTCCTGTGTATGTCCTGTACAGTACATATTGCAGATCTGACAATAAAGTTGACTTTGACTTGACTTTGATAAACGATATAGTCTCGTCTTGTATCTCTTTAGAAAAAATCTCGATATTTTAAAAATCTCGATATATCGCCCAGCCCTAAACGACACGTTCCATTCATAATCCTGATACACCCTCTATACCTCCTAGGTCCAAGACATGTACCTGCCCCCTACATGGGGCAGCCCACACCCAAGCCCAGGAGGTAGGCCCAGAGCCATATAGAGAGTTCCGACACTTCCATAGACTTCCGTTGTAAGAATGGAATGCGGAAGTCATGTGGGTCATGGAGGGGGCGATTTGTTCCGGAAGTGTTTCAAACAGCAGCGCTGCTAGCATCGAACGTAGTTCATTCTTGATGTTTCAGACGTGTTTTCTCCGGTAAGTTGATGAAAATACAATTTTATTTTGACCTTGTGAAGCGTTAGCTGACTGTTCTGTACCATTTTATCAACATTAATGCTTCATGTCGCCAGTTTTTCTTCATTAAACATGTTAGTTAGCTAGTAGTGTCACTTTATTAGCATGTTACTGTAGTTAGCTAGCTCTGCAATCATGACTGGTTTAAAATGATCTATTTCTGTCTAATTCAGCATTTTAAAATATTCAGTACAGCTTCAATTTTGAAAGTTTTTTAAAAAATGGTAATTCCACTGAACTCTCAAAATATAGCCTTTTTTTCCTGAGAGATTGACGGTTAATCTAAAATTATAGATCCTTTGTCAAAGACTGCAGCATAAATGGTGACATTGGCCCTCATTCACGAAAATGTTCGTATTTTTATCCTAAATTTCTCCTACTTTTGTTTGTACGAAGCGTTCGTACGAACATGCCACGTCAGATTCAACAAAGTCTTCTATCCTGAGGAAACGTGTGTAAATGGCTGCGTAAATTTAATGAATCCCACCTGTCCTAAACAGCTGCGCGTGCACGCTTAGAGGTTATTTACATAATTCCCACCCCTCAAAACACCATATAAGGCCACGCTTCCTGCCTTCTGACAGCAGGAAGTGTCCATTCATTCAAACTCAAGAAGTAAAAGGAGGAACTTCACGCGTTCGGAGATCTGCTCTCAGTGGCGCTGTGGCTACCCCCCCACCCCCCGCAAGTGTCGGATGGTCAAATATTTTTAATGTTAGTGTAAACAACTGTGTAGTTTCACTTATTCAGAAGAGCCGTGGCGCACCGCTGCCCCCCACCCCCCGCAAGTGTCGGATGGTCAAATATCTCTAATTTTAGTGTACTGTGTTACATTATAGTTTCACTTATTCAGAAGAGCGCACCGCTACCCCCCACCCCAGCAAGTGTCGGATGTGTTTTTGAACAGAAGCATTTTAAGATGTCTCGAAACTACAGTTAACTTATATTGTAGTGCATATGTTGTCTCCCGTGGGTCGTACTGTATCAGAAATGAAGAATAAATGGTTTGATCTGAAAATGGCTTCAAACAAACGTCTCGCCGCAGCACGGACAGGAGGTGGTCAGTCTGCGAGATGGATGGACAATACTGTAAATGCCACGCTGCGCAGACGCGTGCCAACATGTTTTGCAGCACAAATGTGTCATGCGCGCACCTCCTGGTCATCGCGCAACCACATTCTGCAGGTTATATTTCGAATCAGATAATAATCTATTGCTCCGATGGTGTTTGCACAGCAGTCCAGCAATAGCATGAAGATCAGTCTTAATTCGTACTTGTTCTGCGGCGGTGTATGGGGATTTTATGTACCTGGGTGTTAATATGAGGAGCGGCTTTGATGACCAAGGGGAGCGCACGACTCACTGAAGCCTGCGCGACACACCAAACAAATTAAACTTAAAATTATAATTCTAATTCAAACAGAATAACCTATTGTCAAGAATAATTATGGTGCGTGATTTTTTTAAACCCAAAATATTTTCTTAATAACGAAATATGAAGTTATTCGTGGAGAAGATCGGTCTGGATGACAGCAGACTGACGCTCCTAAATTATACGACAGGTCCGGACCACTCGTAAATTTTGTTCGTATCTGAGAAAAATGGTAGGATACGAAAACATTGTTGAATGCCGCAAATGATCCTAAATCACTCGTACGCACAGTTTAAGAACAAATCTGTGCATACGAACGGTTCGTGAATGAGGGCCATTATCTTTAAAGAAACATGTGATCGTGGAGATGAGTATTTTTTTATGTTTTCCAGGTTAAACTACAGGAGAATGACTTGAATGTTGCAAAGTATCACAAAGGTACAATATCTAATTTTCTGTCTTAAACAATAATATCTTAATCAACATGTTTGAATAAAATGACTTTAACACCATAACCTTCACAAAGTTGGTATTTACTGCAGGACTGTTAATTTACATTACAGTATAGTTTTATGTCATTAGTTATGGGTCAAGTTGAGATGAGATGGCATCAATAAATTGTAGAACAGTAACAATTTTTTATTTATTTATAATAATTAAACTATCAGATGGAACTGGGAAGTTATTCTTCATGCCAATTGCCTTCATTTGATCTTTAGTAAAAAGAATATGTCAGTATTTATTTTCCATTAACATTTTTCTTCACAGAACTGTTAATTTTCATGTCTGAATTTCTTCTATCCTGCTTTTGTAAATTTTTTTGTGTTCTAATTGTTCCCTGAGGTTTTTCATCTCTGTTCCCTGATTGCATCGCCTGTTGATACATCCTCCTTGACCTGTCGATCCTGGATCATCATCCCTGTCGTCTGAGGCTACATTTTCATCTTTCCCTCATCTCACTTCTATTTCAGAGTCAGAGTCAGAGAGTCTTTATTGTCATTTGCACCGCATGTGGTACATGTGATGAAAACGAGATTATGTACACGGGGTCCCAGTTACATCCAACAACAAATGCAAGAGAAAAACAGTAATAACATCTAGAATTAACTAAGAAAAACATCAACTAGTAACATCAACTAGTAATACACTAAGCCTAATATAGTGGAAATATTGGGCAGCACGGTGGCACAACTGGTAGAGCTGCTGCCTCTCAGCGAGAAGGTTGCCGGTTCAAATCCCGGTCCGGGGCCTTTCTGGGTGGAGTTTGCATGTTCTCCCCGTGCATGCGTGGGTTTCCTCCGGGTACTCCGGTTTCCTCCCACAGACCAAAAAACATGCTTGTTAGGCTGATTGGTGACTCTAAATTGACCCTAGGTGTGAGTGTGAGAGTGGATGGTTGTTTGGTGTGAGTGAGACAGGTCCCTCTTGTAAATGAGTCCCCGTGACTAAACGAGGCTAGCCTGTATAAATAAAGGTTGAATGAATGAATGAATGAAAAATAAACAGCAGCACGAACACGAGTTTGTACGAGCAGATGGTCACAGATGAACACAGATGAACACAGCAACAAGAAAACAGATCAGCATCAGCACAATGTGATATTTTGCAGTGTTTATTTTATTTTTATTTATTCATGAGTCTAACAGCCTCAGGGTAGAAGCTGTTCCTCAGTCTAGTGGTTCTACATTTGATGCTCCTCAACCTCCGTCCTGAGGGGAGTGGGGCAAAGAGTGAGTGTGCTGGGTGAGTGAGGTCTTTCATGATGCAGGTGGCTCTTTTCCTGCATCTGGAGGTGTAAATGTCTGTGATGGTGGGGAGACTGACTCCAACAGACTTCTGTGCAGCCTTCACCACTCTCTGTAGAGCTTTCCTCTCTTCAACTGTGCAGCCTCCATGCCACACGTTGATGCTGGAGCACAGGACGCTCTCCACTGCACACCTGTAGAAGGAGGTGAGAACTGGGCTGCTCAGACCAGCACGTCTCAGCCGTCTGAGGAAGTAGAGTCTCTGATGACCTTTCTTGATCAGGCTGGTGGTGTTGTTGCTCCAGCTGAGGTTATCATTCATGTGTACACCCAAGTATTTGTAGCTGGAGACCACTTCCACTGCAGACCCACCTATTTTCAGTGGGGCGTGGGTGTGTTTGTTCCTTCTGAAGTCCACAATCATCTCCTTTGTCTTCTTCACATTCATGTGAAGATTATTCTCTTTGCACCAGCTCTCCAGGTGTTCCACCTCCTGTCTGTAGCTGGACTCATCATTGTTTGTGATGCATCCCACCACCGCTGTATCATCTGCAAACTTAACAATATGACAGCCTGGAAGTGTGGCTGTACAATCATATGTGAGCAGAGTGAACAGAAGGGGGCTCAGCACACATCCTTGAGGAGAGCCAGTGCTGAGGGTTATGGTGGAGGAGGAGAAGTTGTGGATCTTCACGGACTGTGGTCTGTCTGTTAAGAAGTCTAGTACCCAGTTACAAATAGAGGGGCTTAGTCCAAGTGTAGATAGTTTGTCTATCAGAGTTTGGGGGATCATGGTGTTGAAGGCAGATGTGAAGTCCACAAAGAGCAGACGCACGTATGAGTCCTTCTGATCCAGGTGGCACTGTTAGCATTAAGATTATTGTTCAATAAAAATATGACGTGTATTATTCAACACCTTTCGTACCAAAGTTTACTTTATTCATTCAACCTTTATTTAAGCAGGTTAATCCCATAGAGCCTTGAGGACTTATTTATAAGAGAGAGCTGATTTTAACAAAGAATGATGACAACAGTGACAATAATAGACAGTTATAAAATGGACATACAGATTTTTTTTTATAAACAGATTAAAATAAGATGGCAAAAACAGCTAGATTATAAGGTGAATGAAGAAAACTAAAACCAGGAACTTTAGAACAATATGTGTGATCACTGGTCAGTGGAAGTTCTGCTGGACTTCTCATTTGGTTCTGTGCGATGAACACAAATGGTTGGAACCTCCTTCAGTCTCACATGGCCTGACTGTGTCTTTGTGAAGCGTCCTCTCTCAAAATGTGCCTGCAGTGATATTAGTTTATTTCCTTGCACATTTCTTTGACAGTTTAACATTTTGAGCTCTGGTTGAAAATGTTTGTGCAGATTAAAATGACATCACTCAGTTTGTGTTGTTGTGATCATGGTGATGTTACTCCTGCTGTAAAGTACTTTATTAAAGCTTGTTTTACATTTTACATATTTTATATAAAATTGTTTGGTAATTTATTTTTGCACAATTAACACTTGTGTCACCTGTTGTGATTTTAACTTCATTTAAATTAACATTTTAATCAGTGAATTACTATTTTACAATAGTCAGGCTACAAGCTCAATCAACTCTGTTATGCAGGTACTCAGTTGCTAATTTAAAAAAACACACAAATAGAACAATCATCTAATGTGCAGAAATAAAGATAAGATAACTCATCTGCCACGTCTAAAAATGCTTTAAAAAAACACAGTGTTGTGTAGTGCTCACGCCATTAGGTGGAGCTGCAGGATAAGAAATGAAGAGAACGGTAGAGGAATGATGATTATGATGAAGCTTCGTATCTGTTGTGAAGCATTTAATAAAGGCCTAAGTAATCAGTTTGTTACTGCTCAATAATTACTGAAAAACGCTGGACAAAGTAAGAAAAGTCGGTTTTTTGTGTCATGTTGCGCAAGTAGCTGCTCAAATTGACTGGCAGTGATGAGCTGTTTGGAACGATTGAGAGCTGCATGAACCACGTGACCGCCTGTCGGTGAGATCAAAGGGTGTCGGAACTCTCACTTTATATGGCTCTGGGTAGGCCCATTCATTCTGGGGTGGAGAGTAGCTGACATCCAAGATTCGGCCCAACCCCCGCCCCGCCGACAGCACAGGACACCCGAGCCCAGCAACCCAAGGGAGAGCGCACTGCCAGCCCCGCCCACGGCGAACCCGCAGGCCCCGAACCCACCCACATCCCAGCACAACCCCTGACGGCCCACCCCCAGAATGTCCGCCAGGCAACCAGGGGGGTAAGAGAAAAATAAATAAATAATATATATATGTAGTGGGCATGACCGTGTCCACTTTGATACACCTGTGTATTTTTGAACTGTTCCAGAGATGACCTTTACTGACCTCTCAGTAAAGCAAGACATTTACTACAAATTATTCCATTAGTTGTAATCTGAGAACATAGTCACCAAAAGAGACTATTTCTATCTTTGATTTTATTCTAATGTAATCAAAAGAATAACTTTTGTCATTTTCATGATGTGTGCTTTTAAGCTGTGTTATTCTGTAAGAGTTAAACTGTGTCACTTCTGCACATCACTGTGTCCACTGCTGTGTGAAAGTTGAAGGTTTGGGTCAGAGAGGCCCGACCGTTTTGTTTAGAAATAAGAAGACAGTTAATCCGTTGTTTGCATGAGAATGTCTCCAACATTCTCTGTCTTTTCCTAAACAATTTCCCTCTGCTGCTGGCTGTAACCTTGGGTCGTGATAACGGCAACTGTTTCCACAGACCAATGAAAAAGACACAAGTCTCACTCCTCTCATGATCTTCTTTTAAGTTCTAAGTTTGCTGAAACGCTTCAGAGTTTGCTGGGAACTTCAAAGAGATGTGAACCTTTCCCAAAGAGCTGGGTGAACTCATGTCACACGCAAAGGACTCGTCATCCAGCTGGGGACTGATAACATGCTGTTATGAGTCCACTTCTAACGAGCGTAAGCTCAAAACTTTGTTTATTCCTTCCTGGAATAAGTTTATCTTGAAGTCAGAGGCCTGAAGCTGACGCATTTTCTGATGGTCGATGCGGAACCCAGGAGACGTTGAAAACGTAAACTAGAACCAGCTCGGGCGTGCTGGGCCTGAAGGACTCTGTGCACCTGAAAGGCTGGTGTCATTTCTTTATCAGACTCGTCGTCGAAGGTAAAGAGCTGTTTACAAACGTACCTGGATTTTAGCAGAAGTCGGATGAGAAGTGTCACTTTTGGTAACATGCTCACGATAATTTCCTTTAAACCATCTCTCCATCTTCCTCCTATCTCCTTTCCCTGAATTCTAAGCTGGAAACTAATTAAGTTAAAGAGCCCTCAGACTAAATATGTTTAACACCCTGTATTTAGGTCTGTTGTGTTGTAATTCAAGTGTGCTGACGTGTTAAATTGAAAGAAAGTGAAATCATGTCAATCAAGTGTAATGGTGTTAATTTAGTTGATTTATTTTAAATAAATGATAGTGTCTTTGACATATCAAACTAAGTTAACGTCTCTGTCACTTAATGGCTTTATTTATTTATCCATCATAAAGATCACAGAAATATTGGGTAAACTGAAAAAGAAAAGAATCCGTGAAATTACTATTCAATCTGAATAAGTAAATTAATTAAGGATAAAGAGGTCAGCTTAATACTGACCCCTGTTAAAATCCTTTACATCTGGGTAGCACTATATGTGTTTAAAGACACAATATATGGTCTCCCTCATGTTTCCTTCATATATATATATATATATATATATATATATATACATATATATATATATATACATATATATATATATAT
>JBBPBX010009819.1:4535-29201 GCA_038048925.1 Garcialebias charrua | reverse complement strand
TATATATATATATATATATACAGTACTGTATATTGTACACAAAATTGTACACAGGTGCTTTAAATGCTTTTCAAAAATTGCTCAATCAAACATTGGCTGCAGCTTTAGGGTCTTTAATAATTAGGTAAACATTTAAAACCTTTTCATGTCGCTTTATTTCCAGGTCTGCTTGTCAGGATGAGCATCTCCTCCAGCCGTCCTGCCCAGATCCCAATAAAGTCAACTTTACCCCCCATGGAGGCTCTGCTTTCTGCCCTGTCAGCCTTCTGAAACCTCTGCTGCCCTCCATGGACCTCCTCTTCCGGGGCCTGTCGGTGTCTCCCGTCACCGGCTGCTCTGGTCAGGCCTCTCCTACAAGACACCTGGGCATGCAGTAAATGGATGTAAGAACTGTGCCTCTCAGGACTGAAGCACATCGCACTGCCAGAACCTGGAAAACTTAGATTTTTATTTGTTTTGGTAAATTGATATGAACAGTATTCTCATCACAGTGTGCCTGTGAGAGTAACAAACTACAGTATAACAAACTGTAGGACTTCTGTGGACTTAAATCTGTCTTCAGTGTGGTTGGATTCAACTCATTTCGTCTGCATCAGCTCTTACTCTGTGCCAGTGTTTCTCTGAGTCATAGGTTAGACTTCAGGGTTTACATTGCTGAGATGTCTGAAAATGCTGGAATGACTGAGTTTTAATACGGTTTGTTTTGAAGGAAATTGTTTTAGTTTTATGGTTGGTGTGTGTGAGGGTGTGTGTGTGTGGGGGTGTTAATGTCAAAGCAAACCAAATTTAATGACAGAAAGACCAGCACTTCTGTTTATTATCATTAACAATTGATCAGTCTAGATCAAGATTCAGCATAATGCTAGAGGCTAAAGACATAAACAAATAACATTTGTTGAATTTCTTTTTAAATCTGTTCATTAAAAAGCAATATTTTGGTGTTTGTGGTGCCCAGGTTTTACACAGATGTTACCAGGAAGATATTTATTTTTGTAATTTTGTATGGAGTTTCTGTTGTTATTTACATAAAAGGCAGTCTTTTGGGGGTGCTCATTACAAACAGAAACCAAACCGTTTCATATTTTTCATGTGGATCACTCCAGCTAGGTTTTCTTTTCTTTTTCCATAATTTAAACCCAATACTGTACTGTAGTTCTGATTACAAATTGGTATTCCAAGTCTGTTTTTTGTTGTTAAAATGCATAAAATATCAAATTTGTTGAAATGTTTAGTGCAACATTGATTTGAAATATCACCAACATGAAATATTTAGTTGGCTGTATTTTTTATTTTTAAATAAAAATCTTTTCTATCAGTTGACATCAGTCCTTTCTGAACTGTCTTGCTTTGACACGTGGATTTGCGTTTTTAAATATAAGAAAAATGCATAAAATATCAAATTTGTTGGAATGTTTAGTGCAACATTGATTTGAAATATCACCAACATGAAATATTTAGTTGGCTGTATTTTTATTTTTTACATAAAAATCTTTTCTATCAGTTGACATCAGTCCTTTCTGTCTTGCTTTGACACGTGGATTTGCGTTTTTAAATATAAGAAAAATGCATAAAATATCAAATTTGTTGGAATGTTTAGTGCAACATTTATTTGAAATATCACCAACATGAAATATTTAGCTGGCTGTATTTTTATTTTTAAATAAAAATCTTTTCTATCAGTTGACATCAGTCCTTTCTGAACTGTCTTGCTTTGACACGTGGATTTGCGTTTTTAAATATAAGAACCGCCCCTTTTCTACTATCTGTTTTGTGATTGGTCCTTTGAGCTTCCCAATGTTACACATGGACCAATGAATTTACTCCACATACCAAGATGAAAAAAAAGGCACGCGACATCTTCAAGGAAGGACCTTATGCTTCACCGGTTTTTTAATAAGCCATAACATTGCATATATAAGAGATTAGTAAAAACTACAACTTAAATATCCTGTAACGTTTAGGTATTAGAATAATAGAAAATAAATAATAACGTCGTTAAGCCCAATTTTGATTTAAAGTTCACTTTATTAAGTGAGATAAACGTTCAGGCATATATAGGAACACCCCCTGGGTCCTTCTACGGAAGTGTTTTTTTTCTGCCGGGATATTTTTTTTTGCTTCTAAACATAAATATTCAACCAAAACACATACTCCAGCTGCTTATTGATATTTACGCCGCTGGGATTTGACTAGCTTTGATTGAATAAGGTACACATTTGTCAGTCGGATGGAAATATTAAACAATGTTGTGATATTTGCTACTTTTATCCGATTTTAGTTAGACTCCGACTTTTGAGCTAGCATTTCTTATATTAGTATATTCGCATACCAGTTCAGACTCGTCTCCCCATCTATAACGACAATTAACAGCTGGTGGACAGAATTAAACTTGGCGTGGAAACGTGAGCACCGTGGAGGCTCGAGACATCGGTTATAGTGGAGCGGGACGCCGGTGTGAGGGGAGCCGGGAGCGGAGCGGTGACGGTGAACCTGCCCGGGCTGGTGGAGGACAACATGGCTGCGGGAAAGGGAACTGGGAAGCCCGCCTCGCTGTGGGACAATATGCAGTTGAGGTTCATCGTTTGCTTTCTTGGAGTCTTCGTCTGTTACTTTTATTACGGAATCCTACAAGAAACCATGTAAGTAGCTCGACTTTGAAACTACTTCCATAAGTTGCTTAACATTTCAGTTCTGGAGGTTGAATGTTATGTTCTGTGTTTAAAATAATGAGTCCTTTTAAAGTTTTACTAACAAAACAGCACTTTATAAAACCTACCAGCTGTTAAAGCTTTTGTCAGCACAGAGGGGCATGACATAGATGTTATGTAGAATTAGAATTATCACCAGAAAGCATTACCATCATCCATCAAGTATATTATTTTATCAAATGAAACTGTTGAAGTTCTATGATTTGGTTGATTATAATATTTTCTTAGTTATGTACAGAGCTCAGAATAATACTGTACACTGCCTTCAAATATTCAGATGTATTTTGTCCAAAGACTGAGTTGTTATAATCTTAAAGGGACAGATAGGAGGGGACAGATAGGAAGGGACAGAGGCTAGCCTGTATAAATAAAGGTTGAATTGAATGAATGAATATGTTTGTTAAGCCTAAGTTGAGAACTAGTTTAAAGGGAAAGTCTACCATAATTCAGGGAATGGGTTGTGGAATGAATTGGAGACAGATGTTAAAGAAGCTCAATCAATGGTTGTATTTAAAAGAATGATTAAGGTTAAATTGTTAAAAACATATATCTAAATGGAGTTTAATTCAGAAATTGTATGAGATGAAGTTAAATGAGTTGTCCATTTTGTTTGGTAGTTAAAGAAATTGGTTGTATGAATTGTTTGTTAGAGAATAAGGGGCAGATAAAATAAAGATTGTTTCTTCATCTGCTGCCTTTCATTTTATATATACCCTGTATATATATTTTTCTTTTCTTATTGTATATATGTTGATTGTTTTGTATTTTATTATAAAATAAATGAATAAATAAAATAAAATAAATAAAAGTGTAGCCCAAGGCTCTGGTCATAGATCTGGTTTCAAAAGATTTCAGCTGTGATATAAACATCAGATTAATTAAATGTTGGTGAAAGTAGCTGTGGGTTGATTTTATATACTCATTGTCTGTTTCACGCAGTCTTTCTTGTCTGACCTTTGCAGCACTCGGGGTGACTATGGCGGGGAGAAGTTCACATTTGCACGAACACTGGTCTTCATCCAGTGCATCATCAGTGCTGTTTTTGCTAAAATCTGTAAGTATGTGGTCAATCAAAACATTTCACACTAACAAAAAACTTTTTCTGTAAAACGGATTATATTCCAAAGAGTGGAATCAAATTGGCAACATTTAATGTGGGCGTCATCTTTTTATTGTCTTCGTGTTGCGATTTGTAAAATATTGTTTCTTCTTTTTTTTAACCAGTAATCCAGTGTTTTGAGGGCTCCAAACCAGATCACACCCAGACTTGGATCTACGGCTTGTGTTCCCTCTCTTATCTCGGAGCCATGGTGTCCAGTAACTCTGCTCTTCTGTATGTCAACTACCCCACGCAGGTGAGGTTTCCACTATTTATAAAAAAAGGTACCGGTAGTTAATTGCTTTAGGTGATGTGAATGTCTATATGATCAGTATTTGTGCACAGATATCCTAAAGTTGTTTTTTTGTTGCAATAGGTGTTGGGAAAATCCTGCAAGCCAATACCAGGTAAACCCAATAACGCAGTTTACCTTCATGTCATGTTCATAAGTTAATTGGCTGTTTTATTATAAGTGTAAGATATTCTTTGGAGAATAATGTAGCTGACTGCATGAATGAACGGTTCACTTGTGTGTGGTAATGCATGCTTGAATATTTGTGGTTCTAAACCACACCCTACTCGTTCTAATTGTGCAATAAAGTGTATACCTGTGCACTTGTCTTACTCATTGTAGACCATAAGTACAGTCGGAGGTTTTGTCAAAGTGTATTTGTATAAATATTTAATTTCCAGCTTTTATTTCAATGAACAGCTGAAATTTTAAGCTTCTCAGCTGCTCCTTTTTCAGTGTTACTGAACACAAACTGCTTAGAAATCACACTTTACTGTTGTGACAAGTAAAACAAGTGAAAGGGCCTCTTCCTGGTCAAACAAGAATGATTCCGGTCTCTTGGGTTGTTAAAGCACTCATTAAATATTATTTTTCATTCAGGTACTGTAATGCTTTTTTAAGTTCAAGATCATTTTCCAAGTTATCCCATCTGTCGTAGTTTTATCTCTTGTTTTACATTCAAAGCTCAAACGATCTATGTCGCGTGTTTCACTCTCAAGGTTAAAGGCCTGATTCTGTATCAAGTCAAATTGTTGCATTTTGTTCTTTTTGCAGTGATGATTCTTGGTGTTACGATACTGAGAAAGAAATACCCCCTGGCTAAGTACCTGTGTGTGCTGCTGATCGTTGGCGGTGTTGCTTTGTTTCTCTACAAACCCAACAACGGCGCAGCTGTGACGGATGACCATATTTTCGGCTTTGGAGAGATTCTTCTTGTGAGTTGAACATTTCTCTCGTATCTGCTACATTTACCTCAGTCTCCCTCGCGCTTCAGGTCGCTGTGACTTGTTACTCACGCTTCGTTTGTTTAACTCCGCCACAGTTGGTGTCTCTGACGTTGGACGGCCTGACCGGTGTGGCCCAGGACCACATGAGAGCCCGCTACCAGACGAGCGCCAACCACATGATGCTAAACATCAACGTGTGGTCCATTCTGATACTGGGACTGGGTGAGTCGTTTCTTTTTGCCAAACGTCATTTAGACGAGTCACCACTGAGCGTCGGACGCATTTTCACTCGTTTTGAATTTTCCACTAATGATGAATTGGTACAGTCTGACCAACATGCAGCAGAACAACTGATTGTTTATTAATTTAAACAGAATGCAGTGTTCAGTTATTGTTTTAATCTATCATTTATTGTCAAACTGTAACAGTTATTTAAAAAAAAAAACAAGCAAATGCATAATTATCAGAAAGCTGAGTCAGCATTCACATTATTTATTTCCCATTTAAAGTTTATATCGTACAAACAACTTCTTTGTTTGGTGCTATTTTTAAAGCATCCAGATCTATCAGGAGTACCGGTAGTGTGTTATCACTTTAGGTTTGTGTAAATTTGATAATTTTCAAAATATTCCAGCTTTATTTACAAGAAGTTTCATTATCAAAGTACTTTTATCTTTTCAGTTCATTCACACATCTTTTTTTCAAAGCTGCTTTGACATACAGCCTCTATTTTTGTCTTTTTATGTTGTATTCAGCTTTTAATTAAAGGACAACACCCACCATGACAGTAACAATTCACCATATTGAACTATTACTGTAGTAGAATATTTCGTCTATTTTCATTTTTGCATTTGGGCCAGGCGAGGGTTAAAAAAAAAAAAAAAAAAACGAGTCCCGAATGAATCCGGAAACGCGGCCGAAAAGTGTCGAAGTGTGGAGTGACTTTTGTCACGTCTCCACCCAGAAGGAAGGGATGAGTTTCCATGGAGGTTTATGAGAGTGAGAGTAAAACTGCATATTTCCTGGTGCATTTTTGTGTACAGCTGGACCAGTGCTCTGTTTTTATTTTTTATTTATTTTATAGACCTTTTTAATAAGATATAACACCGCTGCGACTGTTGCTGGCTGCTCTCCTCTCCTCTGCCCAGAGAGGAGCGAGCCGCGCGGCTTCTCCCTGGCTCCCCGTTCCGCTGCGTCAGCTTTGAAGTTCGTGCCGGGGCTCGGTTCTGTCCCAGCCTTGTTGCTGGAGCACGGGGAAGCACGGGAGAGCACGCGCGCTCAGAGCTCCGCGCCGCGGCTGCCTTTCTACTCCCGACCTGTCTGGTCAGGGGAGAGAATAAAAAGCCGATGCGGAAATTAATGAATTTGTCGCGATCAAGCGAATTAAACTAGTATGTCTACGTGGATGCTGCTCAGAATATGACAGACATCAGTGAGCGACCGCTTCTTTTTTTTTTCCTCTCTTAGAGCAGCGGTCATGGAAGTTGATGAAGGCTTATTATAACTCCGCCTGTAACTCCAAGGCGTCACTTTAGTGATGTGAATGCCCATATTTGGAGAGGGGCAGATCTTCCCGGAGCTTCTGCTAAAATCTGCTATAAATCATGAAATAACACATTTAGCGTTATTTCTCTACAATATAAATAAACGCTCCTGTATTATTTTTAAATAAACTAATAAATATTAATGGCGATGCAATTTGAAAACATGGTGGGTCATGGACTTTTAGGTCATTTTAACTATTCTCTACAATCCTATTGGTTTTAGCTTTTAGTTACGGTGTTGCTCGTTTTATCTTTTAGCTAGGTTTCCCCCCCCCCCCATCTTTAGTTATTTAGGACTCCGAATTCATGACATTTTTTCAGAAAATGCAAACTACTCCCTACTTAGGCTGCTACCCCCGCGACCCGACCCCGGATAAGCGGAAGAAGATGGATGGATGGATGCAAATTTTTTCAAATTTTTTTATTTTCATAGATCCAAACAAAATCATCCTTTTCAAAACATTAATAATAATTTTATCTACAGTACTTCTCGTTTGTCCACTTAGTTTATGCAAAATATTTTAGCATCAGCAGCTAATTTAAAACATTCCTTTTGGAGCAGTGTTATATTTTCCTTTAAAACAAACAAACAAAAAATCATCATTTGAGTTGTAAAACTTTGTAATGACAGTAAATTGTTGCACAAACTGTGAGATGAGTATCTGTTCTGATGGCTAGATGAAGCTAGCCCTGAAGTTTAAAAAGCTCAACAGTTTTCAACACCGTCTTCTTTGGCACCACCTTGTGGTCAAAAGTATAAAATGCAGCTTAAAACAGTACAGTATTTTGGTGAATAAACTTGTTTAACGTGACTTGTTGCCACGATGGCCTTTGCTTGTGACTATTAAATAAAATCATAAATAAATAATAATTTAATAATACAAAATAATTTCCAACACATTACCAGTTTGGAATTACACGTGTGTTACTGGCCTCCGTTGTCTTACGCAAGTACCGTAATCCACTAGTAATTTACAGCCATATTGTGTTTTTCTGAATTGTTTTGTTTTTCCTAGGGGTAGAAATGTTTAAACTGGTCAATTTAACGCATAAAACACATGATCCTGACTGGCTCCATGTCGCTCACTGGTTTGTTTCGTATAAATTCTCCACTGACACACAGCACAAGCTCAGCCAATGATTCGCTTCCGTTCAAAACTTCGAACCAGGTGCCAAAGCAGTGATGCAGCTTCAGACGTCAGTGATCACATGACTCTGTCCAAAGGAATCAAACTCCGACACAAAGCTTCTGAAACACTTAAAAAAATAATAATTATATACAAGCACGGAGCTTCAGCCTTCAAACGGTCCGTCACTAAGCATCTGCTTTGATGCTCCCGCTAATGGGCATTTATATAAATAAAATCAAAAGCAGCTGCATTAAATGCAGCAAATAAGCCCAATTTTCTGTGCAGCCATAACTCATTAACTCTGCAGGCAAAGTGTTGGAGTTTTATCTTTCCTAGATAAGAAGTCCTGAACATCAAAGTTCTGCAAGGAGATGACTGCAGTTTGTTGAAGAGCAGCACATAAAACCAACACGTTTAATGATGTTGATTTTTAATGGGCTGAGGTCAAACATCTAAAGGTCAAAGCCAACGTGAGGAATGTGAAGATGTTCCTTTACTAACCAGCTTCGTGTGCTATTGTTGAGTTGGTTTACATCTTTATCTTTGTCTGCTTTCTCTTTTTATTGTACTATTAAGGTGTGGATAAATATCTTTTTTTATTTTGGAAATTATTGACTGAATTAGTAGTAGCTGGTCTAATTGACCAGAAAGGTCTGCTTTGATGTTTGTCTTCCTTTCGCATCAGTTCAGTTCCTGTAAACAAAAACAAAACAAAAATTTAACCGGAGCACGACAACCAATTTTCTGCAGCGTGTGGCTGCAAGTTAAAAACTAAAAGTCTTGCAAATACCGTAAAGTTTTTTTTTTTTTTTAACAAGTTGCTCAGTTTTATGTAGGATACACTAAGCTCCATCTTTGGAGCAGCTGTAGTTTTTCTAGTGTTCGCAGGCTCAAGTTGAAACTAACAAAAAGTGCACTGGACTGTGTTTTTCTCTAATCATGTACTGTACAGAAGAAGAGTTCTTTTGAAGACTCAGAGCAGATTGTTGTTTTCTAATTGAACCTCTTGAGGGCGCTGAACACTTGGTTTACCAGTCTGGATCTGATTTTCTTCATCACATTTTGAAATCAAGATGTGACAATATGACCATTAAGAGTTAATTTTCTCGTCTTTATTATGTTGATTTATTTATTTTTGGTCTCTTCACACTCAGCGGTGCTTTGGACCGGAGAAGTGTGGAAGTTCCTGACTTTCACCGAGCGCCACCCCAGCATCCTCTACAATATTCTTCTGTTTGGTCTGACCAGCGCTTTGGGTCAGGTGGGTGGATGAGAGGAAAAAGGACCGCTCGGGTCATTAGTTCTTTACAAAGAAAATGCAGTGTTGTGCATTCAGAAAATACATTTCCTGAATTATGTTTTCCTGTTTTTCTTCCCCAGACCTTCATCTTTATGACGGTGGTGTACTTCGGACCTCTGACCTGCTCCATCGTCACAACTACGAGGAAGTTCTTCACCATCCTTGGCTCGGTCATCCTGTTTGGTAACGTCATGAGTGGGACGCAGTGGATCGGCACCGTCCTCGTGTTCCTTGGTGAGACTCGGTTTATTTTTACTCTTACCGGTAATCTGTTTTTTTTTTTTTTAAATCAGCATTTTTTTCTTCCTTTTCCACCATAAATTGATTTGGTGGATTATAATATTTTGTCAGTTATGTACAGAGCTCAGAATAATACACTGCCTTCAAATATCCAAATGTATTTTCTTAAAAGATTAAGTTGTTATAATCTTAAGGGGACAGATAGGTTTTTGAAACCTCCGTATAGAACTAGTTTGAAGGGAAAGTCTACCATAATTCAGGGAGTTGGGTTGTGGAATGACTTTGAGACAGATGTTAAAGAAGCTAAATCAATGTTTGTATTTAAAAGAATGGTTAAGGTTAATTGTTAAAAACATATACTGTATCTGAATGGATTTTAATGAGTAATTGTCAGAGAGTCAGAGAGTCTTTATTGTCATTTGCACCGCATGTGGTACATGTGATGAAAACGAGATTATGTACACGAGGTCCCAGTTACATCCAACAACAAATGAAAGAGAAAAACAGTAATAACATCTAGAACTAAGAAAAACATCAACTAGTAATACACTAAGCCTAATATAGTGGGAATAAACAGCAGCACGAACATGAGTTTGTATGAGCAGATGGTCACAGATGAACACAGATGAACACAGCAACAAGAAAACAGATCAGCATCAGCATGATGTGATATTTTGCAGTGTTTATTTTTTATTTTATTTTTATTTATTCATGAGTCTAACAGCCTCAGGGTAGAAGCTGTTCCTCAGTCTAGTGGTTCTACACTTGATGCTCCTCAACCTCCGTCCTGAGGGGAGTGGGGCAAAGAGTGAGTGTGCTGGATGAGTGAGGTCTTTCATGATGCAGGTGGCTCTTTTCCTGCATCTGGAGGTATAAATGTCTGTGATTGTGGGGAGACTGACTCCAACAGACTTCTGTGCAGCCTTCACCACTCTCTGCAGAGCTTTCCTCTCTTCAACTGTGCAGCCTCCATGCCACACGTTGATGCTGGAGCACAGGATGCTCTCCACTGCACACCTGTAGAAGGAGGTGAGGACTGGGCTGCTCAGACCAGCTCGTCTCAGCCGTCTGAGGAAGTAGAGTCTCTGATGACCTTTCTTGATCAGGCTGGTGGTGTTGTTGCTCCAGCTGAGGTTATCATTCATGTGTACACCCAAGTATTTGTAGCTGGAGACCACTTCCACTGCAGACCCACCTATTTTCAGTGGGGCATGGGTGTGTTTGTTCCTTCTGAAGTCCACAATCATCTCCTTTGTCTTCTTCACATTCATGTGAAGATTATTCTCTTTGCACCAGCTCTCCAGGTGTTCCACCTCCTGTCTGTAGCTGGACTCATCATTGTTTGTGATGCATCCCACCACCGCTGTATCATCTGCAAACTTAACAATATGACAGCCTGGAAGTGTGGCTGTACAATCATATGTGAGCAGAGTGAACAGAAGGGGGCTCAGCACACATCCCTGAGGAGAGCCAGTGCTGAGGGTTATGGTGGAGGAGGAGAAGTTGTGGATCTTCACGGACTGTGGTCTGTCTGTTAAGAAGTCTAGTACCCAGTTACAAATAGAGGGGCTTAGTCCAAGTGTAGATAGTTTGTCTATCAGAGTTTGGGGGATCATGGTGTTGAAGGCAGATGTGAAGTCCACAAAGAGCAGACGCACGTATGAGTCTTTCTGATCCAGGTGGGTGAGAGCAGTGTGGACCACGGAAGAAATGGCGTCCTCTGTTGATCGGTTCTCACGGTATGCATATTGATGAGGGTCCTCATTGATGTTGACGGTTGCCTTGATGTGGGACATGACCAGTTTCTCAAAACATTTAGCGAGTATTGTACGAGATAAAGAAAGTTAAATGAGTTGTTCATTGTGTTTTGGTATAAAGAAAATGGTTGTTTGAATTGTTTATTAGAGAATAAGGGGCAGATATACTATTATTTCTTCATCTGCTGCCTTTCATTTTACATTGTTTTTTTTCCTTTTCTGATACAAGACACAAGAGCTTTTATTAACATTGCACCAGTTCTCACCAATACAACGTGATAATGTATACACAGTCATCCAGAAGAGGGGTAGAGAATGTAAAGCTGCTGCTTATTCAAACATGACATGTTCTTCAGCGCGGCCTCTCTCATCCTTCTCGGGATGAAGGTCAAATCAGATATGGAAAAAGGAAAACACAATAGGTATCATTTGTGATATTCAAAAAAAGAATCTATCAAAGATTGCCTTAAGACACTCTATGATAAAGTCCCAAAAACTCTATCAGCATTAAGCACAACCAGACTCTTCAGCTCTACGACTCCAGGAGAATAGTTTCCAGACAGCCTTCTTTTCAAGGTCGTGTGCAGAAACCAGATTAGATAGTTCTTTTGTTTATCTTCAATCCAGGCCACAGTGTTCTTTTTGACTGCAGCCTTCCAAGTCCAGGTGCTGTTCAGGTCCAAAATCGCCGAATCATATGAGGTTCCGAGCTACGAACCCCCATCTGTGCCCTGATTGAGGCCGGGCGGCTGTAAACGAGTTCCAAAGCGCACCGCAGGTCCGCGGTGGTCTACCGCCGCTCCCATCGTGCGATTCAGTTCGTACAACAGCTGGGATGAGGAGCTCACAGCCCGGATCAGAGAATCTTGCTGATCAGGAAGTTTGGCCAGCGCGCTGATAGCCGCCGAAGTCTTCCTGAGCTTCCAGTAGCAGACAGCTCCGCTGACGCCAAAAAACAGAGCAGCTGCCACCAATATCCCAATAATCCACAAATCTTCCACGTCTTCGACAGACAAGACGGTCAGACACATAGGTTGCCACTGTCCCCACGAGTAGGGATGGGGCCGATCCGATCCAGTATCGGTATCGGTATCCGATACCAGCATTATTTAAGTATCGGGTATCGGATCAAACCTGCCGATACTTTTCCGATCCAGCTTCAAAGAGCACTTGTGTTCAATCACAATCTGTGACTGCCCTTTTTAACATTGTGTGAGATAAACCCAATGAAGAACACAATAGGGGGGTTCCCTATTGTAAGGCTTAAGAGTGTCTTCATTGGGTTTATCTCACACAATGTTAAAATGAATAGTTTGGGTGCAAAAGTTTCATTATACAGAGTCAAATACCTGAACAGTATCGGATCGGGAAAGTATTGGTATCGGTCGACACTGAGTTAATAAGTATCGGTATCGGATCGGAAGTGAGAAATGTGGATCGGTGCATCCCTACCCACGAGTCCATCATGTATCCGACAGCGTGCGTGTCAGAGGGGCAGACTGCTTCTCCTGGCCCGGTCCGCTTCGTGGAAAAAATCTTATCTATAGAGGAAACAGCCCAATTTATTAAATCCATCGCAAATTGGTTCGAGTGAGCGCTGAAGAGTCACAGACGAGACAAAAAGCAAGCAGGGAGGAGGAAAACTTAGGGAGGGTAGGAGCAAAAAGATATGCGACTTGCTTTGCCGAGAGCGGAAGTAGGAAAGTAGGAAATATATTATATATATGTTAATCGTTTTGTATTTTATTATAAAATTAATGAATAAATAAATAAATAAATAAATAGAGTAATAGATTAATAAATAAACAGATAAATAAAAACAAGTTATCTGAAATTCTGCATATTCTTCAATGTAACATAACACCAAATATGAGAACGTTCACACACAGTAGCAAAGAGCTCTTGTTGTTTTGGTGGAGTAAAACTTCTCAGATAAAATGACTGTAAACCTGAACTGATAATTAGGACAGGATGCTGTTTTAAGGTGTTTACATGTTGCTGTTTGTTCTTATTTAAAAAATGTTGTTCAGCTGCACTCGTTTCCTTGTCCTTCTTTTTCACAATTCTCACTTTTCTTTCTTCAGGTCTTGGTTTGGATGCTAAATTTGGCAAAGCTCCCAAGAAGACAATGCACTAAAACATCCAGAGAGCACAAGAGCATCAACAGAAGATTGCAGGACAAATTATACTCTATGTTTTTTTTTTAATTTAATTTAATTTTTAGAAGATTTGTACAGAAAACTGTATGTGCCTATGTTTTGTTTAAGTTGGGCCAGATGTTTAACTGTAAAAAAGAGTTGTTAAAGTTTCCAACTTTCTGTGCTGCTGTTGAACTGAACAGATGTTTCGCGTTGAGTGAAACCCAGAATGAACTGCGGTGAGCCTTTAACATGAAAAACGAACGTTTTAATGTATGTGGAGGAACGATGGGGGGAGCAACTCGACTGAAACCAGCTCACATGACTGAGGTTGAACCAAACTAGACCTAAAAAATGTTTCAAGCAAAAACAAATAAAAAATGATACCAAATGTTTTACAAATTGATGCTTAAAAAAATGTGTAATGATCACATGTTGTTTACTGTCTGTAAAACAAAGTATATTGTTTAAAAAAATGTAAATTGTTGTATGTAGGCTGTTAAGTCCAATATTATTGAATTGTTTTTACTTTTTGCCCCCTAAAAGTTATAAAAATAACTTGCCATAAAAGGGAACTTCTTACATTCTGTGTTGATTTTATTTTTTACACTTGCTTGTTGACTTTAAATCGGCTGTAATTCTCATTCCTGATTGGCAGGATTATAATTTGAACCTTTTAATAACATACTTATTGATGCTTATTAATGCTAGTAGCTCAGATGATTCCACTGGCCACAGACTCGGCAGTTCGTTGGTTTGCTGTCAGGCATTTTGCTGGTTTGGTTTAGAGTTGCTGGTTTTTGTAGACCCAGAGAAATGTTTTCTAGATCTCAACCAAACAAAACTGATTAAAAACAGTTTATGTAGAGTTAAAACACATTTGCTAGAACATTGTAAAGAGTGAACACATTTTTACTTTACATATTCCTACAAAGTTTTTGCAAAATGTAAAATGTGTTGACTTGAGGAATACTGTAGATCCAGTCAAAAACACATTTGGGACATTGTTGCAATAATTTGCAGGTGGAAGAAATAAACCTGTTGGGCTGTTCAACACAAACCAGGACACCTTTTTTAAAAAGTATCTTAAAACAGCGACAAGGCCAACCAAAGTGCTGCTTAAACAAACAGGCAACACACACAATGAAGTACAAAAAATAGTCATAAAAACATTGCAGATAATAAATATAACGACCAAACACAGATCAGCTGGTGTTGAAAGCAACAGAACAGGAGTGGGTCTTTAAACTGGATTTGAAAACTGAGAGGGAGGGGGCCTGTCTGACGAGCAGCGGTAACTCGTTCCAGAGTCTTGGTCCTGCTACAGAGAAGCACCGGTCACCTCTGCGTTTAAGACAAGTTCCTGGAACTGTTAAAAAGTATCTGGTCCGCTGACCTCAGAAAATGTGGTGGGACATACAGCTGTAGCAAATCAGAGAGATAGGCGGGGGCGAGACTGTTCAGCGATTTGTAGACATACAGGATAATTTTGAATTGGATTCGAAGATGAACCGGTAGCCAGTGCAGGGAGGCCAAGACTGGTGTAATGTGCTCTCTTTTGCGTGTGCTGGTTAAAAATCAGGCAGCTGCGTTCTGGACCAGTTGTAATCGTGCAATGGTGGTCTGACTGATACCAAACAGGAGTGAATTGCAGTAATCAAGCCTATTTGTGATAAATGTGTGCATTACTGTCTCCAGGTTATTTTTGGATAATATGGGCTTCAGCTTAGACAGTCGCCTCAGCTGGAAAAAACAGATTAACGATCATATTTACATGACTGTTGAGTTTCATGGAAGGGTCCACTACAGTGGTGTAGTCTACGCGATACTCGGGTATATGGAGTATACCACTAGAAAAGCTTAAGAATTTCAGTATACCCACTTAAAAGTGCCCAGTGATACATGACATATAATTAGGCACATGTCATTAACACGCTAAACGCTTCTGTAACAATCTATCGGTACACAGAGCTTTGCTTTGATACAGTTTTATAAATTCTATAACATGTTTTTAATACAAAGCCAACTGTTTTACAAAGTTTGTTGTACATTTATTAAAGTATAAGCATCAGAGAAATTTGAAAATGTTCAATATGCTTAAAAATCTAAATACATTGACGATTACAGTACATTGTACTAACCAGTGTACAAAGGTTTCTAAGCACATTATACCCACTACAAATATGTAGACTATACCACTGGTCCATTATAATAATAAATATTATTATGGTGTCGAAAGTGGATGTAAGGTCCAATAGGACAAGCAGCACAGAGTCACCAGTGTCGGTGGATAAGAAGATGTCATTAAAAACCTTCAGTAGGTCAGTTAGACTCTGAGTTTTATCAAACATGTGTTTCAACGCTTTTTCCTCCCTCCCTGCAGTTGGAGGGCCACATATAACTAGTAAATTCATCCAACCTTTATTTATACATTTAAAAAAATTATAAATACATGTACAATAAAGCATTTAAAAATAAATGTCATAGCTAAAGAAACTGTTAATCTAACACCTTTAAAATATGTAAATCATCTTGTCTGAAGGCAACAGTGTCCGTCTTTGAAAAATCACACTGTCACACAAAAAACATCCAGCTGATTTAATATTATATTTAATATTATTAATATAGGTTTAAATGCCAAATTATGTAGGTTTTAAACTATAAATGCCTAATTATCATTGCAGCTATATAATAACTTTACATCGCAGGGAACGAGAATAAACAATTACAAATTGTGAACAATAGTATGGGATTTAAATAACTTAAAGTGCAGATTCTTGATTATGGAATTAACAAAACAGGGTGAGTTGTCGAGTAATCTTGCCAGATTAAAATACTTCACTAAAATAAGAACTGAAGAAACTTCAAACAATGCTAGTAAACAACACTAAAATACTATATATGTATATATATATATATTACATATATAATAAATATTTCATTTCATAATGTTTTTAATATTTAAAAATGTATATTTTTCAGGCATTATACGTAGCGTCCTAAGTTACGTTTCTTCTTCGCCCTTCCTGTTCACCCACTACCCAGCCTCTCGGATAAATAAATGCATCGCTAACTGTGTTATCTTGTTGTTGCTTTTCACCTAAAATAAATCGACCTCTCCGGGTGTCAAAATGCTCGCTTTGGTCCGTAAACAGCTAAAAACCCATCCAGCCGTAAGTACAGACCAGTTTTGTATTTTTAATTTCGGTGATTATTTTATAAAACTGATCGTCTGAGAATCCTTTGGCTAATTTAGCTTAGCTCGACTAGTTAGCATCGTTAGCTTTAGTAAACTGGTCACGTGAACGCACTTTTAACCGTTAAGATAGTTAAATGTTCAGTTTAAAGACACTTCAAAACACGGATAATATATTGTAAATAGCATTAATGATTATAACACGATATAAATGATGCAATTCATTCTGAGCGCCTGCGTCGATGTTAGCCACATCTGTAGCTCGTTTATTTATTATTGTGACCTTTTTGTTTAGGGGCAGTTTAGTATGATCAAAGTGACGCGTTCTTTTTTTTTTAATATAAGGTAAGGTTTTATGTATTTTGTCTTATGGAGACGTGACTGCTGAAACATGAGTGGCTGGTTTAAAAATAGGCCCTTCTGCGCGAAGACGAACGAAAGTCTCAAGGACAAGCACTTTTAAGGTTGTGTGTAACGTTTAATGTCTGTGTTGTCAAACCACTCACGTCGTGCCAAGTTGTGCAGGTCTATGTTGGTAGTATACTCATGTTGTCACTTTTGTCACAGATCTTTGAGGTTGATAATTTCTGTTTTACTGACTTTCAGCTGATCCCCCTTTTCTTCTTCATTGGAGGAGGTGTCACCATGTCCATGGCGTACCTGGCTCGTCTGGGCTTGAGAAACCCTGATGTCAGGTGAGCTGTCCACACATCAAATCTGTAATTATCTGTATTCACTTGTGTTCTTTCTTGAACAATAAGCTTGTTCCTCCCCGCAGTTGGGATCACAAAAACAACCCAGAGCCCTGGAACAAACTGGATCCGACTCATCAGTACAAGGTGAATTTCAGTCGCGGAATTGAAATTGTACTAATTCTCATGATAAAGCGGCTTGTGGTGTGGAGTTAGAAAGCATAGATGGTTTATGGATCGTTGCCAGAGGTGCTGCAAGCCTGTGAATAAGTCTTTTAGCAGGATTAATTAAAGTGCATACCGTAATCTAGTTAAGGCTGACCAGCTGTAACTAATCCGATAAATTTGTTGGCGCCCTGAACTTGGACAAAAGTTTATCTTCAAGAAGGAAACTTATATTTAAAAGCTTTAAGTAATAGCCATAACTAGAGGAGTTGTGTTTATTGTTAAAGATAATATTTTATGCCATTTTATAAAAAACAAACAGCAAAATTATACAGGGAGTGAGATTGTGGAATAATCTGGAAAATGATATTAAAAGTGCCAAGTCAATGTACATGTTTAAGAAATTGATAAAGTTTGGATTGCTGAAAAAATATGAAACTGTATAATGTGCACTCATATGAATTGTTGTTCTGGAAAGATTTCGTTGTTTTATTATGTTACTAACTGAAGAATGTTATTGTTTGAATTTCATTTATGAGAAAAAAAGGGGCAGATATAATAATTTTTTTCTTCTCTCTGCTACCTTTCATTTCATTGTATTGTATTAGTTTTTTTGTTGTTGATGAATTTGTTTTATTTCGTCTTTTAAATGAATGAATAAATAAAAAATAAATTCCCTAATTGTTACGGTATGTAAAATATCTGCCTGTGCTTTATTTAAAATGAATGGTAAATATTTTTTTCTTTTTTCAGTTCTTTGCTGTAAACATGGACTACAGCAAACTGAAGAAGGACCGTCCTGACTTCTAAAGGCCACATCTGCTGAACGACAAACCGCACAACTTAACGGCAAAGCCGCACAAATGGTCCTGTTGAGAGAAAGTTCATCGAGGGATCTGGGAGATGCAGAAGCTAAATCCGCACACCTCATTTTAAAGCTTCATCATTACGCCCAGGCTTGTTGTTAAAACCGTTTTCAGTTTCAACTAATAAAGGGACTCTTCTCCTTCATACAGAGAAAATCATCTCATTTTGTTTTTCTTTTATTTTTACACATTTTAATATTTTGTGTTGCATTGCTCCTCGTGAACTACTAATTGTTCATACTCGTTACATCACTGCTCTTATCTTTCTTTGTTTACATTTGTTTTATGCTTTGCTCTTCCTATTTCTGCTTCGCTTTCACAATAACTGACCTTTGCCCTGCTTTCACTCTGTTTCTGGAGAATTATGTTTCACCTCCGTCCTGCAGGAGAATTTGAACTTGACCCGGTTTCAAAACCAAAACAACCCAAAATGTGTGGGATTTTTAGAAAGTGCTTGAATGTTTGAGAGAGGTTTTATGAGGTGCTGTTGCATGCGGATGAACAGTCTGAAACTTGCCTCTTGTCACCATAAGGTCCACGCAGACCGAGACGTCTTAACCGTGGGACGTTTTGCAGGTGTTTCCTCTTATAGAACATTATCTCTCTCTGCCAGAGGACTTTGTAAATGTCACAGGGTTGTGCTGTTCCGTCTGCAGCTTGGAGGGAAGCGTCGGGGATGAGCTGCCAGCGCCGTGCGGAAAATGTCAAGAAGAACTTCATATTTGAATTAAAGCCCACATCTGAATCCTAACCCACCCCCTCCATAGCCTGAACGCTCTGCTTGTAGTAGTGTAGTTATTATTATTATTCTCTGCTTGGATAAACTAAATTAACTTTTGGAAGAAAATGCTAAATTTTGAAATATTTAAAATTAAGAAATATTGAAATTTTATTCTAATTAATTTGCTCATCCTCACTGCACCTGTCTGACAAATCTTGGCATCACTTCAGGTAGTTTCAGGGAAAATGAACAAAGGTGCCTTTATTACTGATTTACTGCTCACTGGAAGTGAAATAAAATAATTGGACTAAAATGTCAAAAATTAGATTTTTTTAACAAACAGTATCAGCAAAAACCTTACATTAAGTTTTCTACAATTTTAAACTTTGATGTTTAAATGTTATAATTTGTAATTTAGTTTTTCTGATAATAAATGGTTTGGTGTGATTTGAAAAAGCGTTGATTGTGAACACGTCACATCAACCTGCTGACGTGTGTATGGAACCAATACCATACCAATTTATTTCTGAAGCACTTAAAATACAACATATCAGCTGTACAAAAACAAGCACAAAACAATAAAGTATATATACCACAATTATTTATCACAGTTATGGACTCAAATGTCACAAATATTTATCATTGTAATGGACTAAAATGAAAATATGTAAAGCCCCGAGTTAAATTCTGGAGCATCTGGGATACGAAAGTATCACCAGTTGGTAAACCTTGAATTTCTTAGAATAAGGGCATGGATGCTCCCAAAATACTCCAGAATATTGAAGTAAAATGTGTTCAAGGCCTTTCTTTGACTCGTTGCTTCCAGAAATGACAGTATTATGAGTGCTAAATGAGATGCTGTTTTTCTGTAATCAGTTTTCATCTGGTGCAGTTTTTGAGCTATTTCAGCACAGGAGCAGTTCTCACCTACAAAACAGACAACGTGTTCAAATCCCACCTCAGTCATACAAACATTGAACAAGTTGCAGAAATGATGTGCTTGAAAAAAAATCTACATGTTGGATTCACATTGTCAACAATATTAGTATTTAGTTTTCAACCACTTTTGAACTGCCCAGATTACTTAGCCATTTAAATACAGGTGCATCTAAAATGTTAGAATAGCATAAACAAGTTTATTTTTTTTATTTTTTTGCCAATTATTTTTGGAAGTGAAATTGTGAAATATGTCGAGCCTTTTTTCTTGTAATTTTGATGATTATATGGCTTACAAATAATTACAAAACATAAATGCAATGTCTCAGAACATTAGATTATAGTGAAGAGGTTCAATATTAAAAACTCCTGGTGTCTCACCCTGATCAGCTGATTGACTCCAGGACATGAGTTACAAAAGTCACGTCCAGCCACTCCTGAACCAGAGACAACATCAGAAGTGTCTTACCTGCTGAAGAGACAAAGACCTGGACAGTTGCTCAGTGGTCATCCTCTTTTCAGATTAAAGTAAATGTTCATGTCATTTGTAAGTCAAGGTCCCAGAGTCTGGAGGAAGTCCTTGCTTCAAGTCCAGAGTAAAGTTTCCAGTGATGGTTTGGGTCCATGTCCTCTGCTGGTGTTGGTCCACTGAGTTTTCTGAGGTCCACAGTCCATGCAGCATCTACCAGGACATTTTAAGTAAGTAAGCTTTATTTATATAGCACATTTCACAGACATGAGAGTCACAAAGTGCTTTACAAAAAGGGAAAATAAAATCACAGAATACAAAAAGGTAACACATAACAAACTCTAAAATCAATGAACAAAATTAACCAAAAGACTGTCTGAAGAGATACGTCTTAAGACTGTTTTTAAATGCATCTGTTGACTTGGAGCAGCGCATTGTTAGAGGGAGAGCGTTCCAGAGCCTCGGAGCCACCACTTGAAATGCTCTATCACCACGGGTTTTAAAATGAGTTCTAACTGACAGCTGATCGGAAGACCTCAAAGTTCTGGATGGACAAAGAGGCTTCAAAAGGTCCAATAAATATTTAGGAGCTTCACCATGTATAGTGCTTTGAAAGTTAATAATACAAATTTTAAATGAGCCCTAAAATAAATCGGGAGCCAGTGTAGAGAGGCCAGAACCGGAGTGATATGAGCTGTTCTGTGGGTTCTAGTCAAAAGCCTGGCTGCAGCGTTTTGCACAGATTGAAGGGAAGCTATGGTGGATTTACTAATCCCCACTAAAAGGCTGTTACAATAGTTTAAACGAGAAGAAATAAATGCATGGAAAATCATTTCTAAGTCTTCATGTGATAAAATAGCTCGTAGCTTCGAAATGTTCCTTAAATGATAAAAACAGTTGTGAACTAACAATTTGCAATGATTGTCCATTGACAGAGAATACCCAGATATCTGAGGCTATTTTTGTTTGCAAGGTTTAAGAACCCAATATGCTTCTTGATTTCAATGATTTTATCATCCGGAGCAACGATAAGCGTTTCAGTCTTGTTAGCATTTAACTGCAAGTGGTTGTCATTAAACCATGTTTTAATGTCAGATAGGCAGTCACTGAGTTCAGTCAATTTATAGAATTCAGACAATCGAAATGAACAATATATTTGAATGTCATCAGCATACACATGGTATGAGACGTTACTAAAGCTATTTAAGATAAAGCCTAATGGGCGTAGGTACAATAAAAAGAGGATCGGGCCCAAAACTGAACCCTGGGGCACCCCATAGGGCAGATCAGAAACGTCAGAATGAACATTGTTCATGAAAACAGTAAAAGACCTATTAGATAAATAAGAATTGAACCAATTTAAAACCGTTCCAGAAATACCAAACAGATCACATCATCTGTTAATGAGTGATCCACTGTATCAAATGCTGAAGTCAAGTCCAGAGCAACAAACACAGTGAAATGTCCAGTGTCAGCTGCCATCAACACATCACTAGAAACTTTTAATAATGCAGTTTCAGTGGAATGCAGTCTACGAAAACAAGATTGAAAATTGTCCATAAGATCCTTTTCCTCAATAAAAATGTTCAGTTGTTGGGCTACAACCTTCTCAAGGATCTTTGACAATAAAGGAAGTTTAGAAATAGGTCAGTAATTTTCAGGCAGAGTGCAGTCCAGGTTAGGCTTTTTTAACAGAGCAGCAGTTTTAAAACACTGAGGTACAGATCCAGAACTAAGAGATACATTTATCAGGCTGACTACACTGGAACCAATTTATACTTAAAAATATCTTTAAAAAGAGATGATGGAAGAACATCCAGTGGACTCGATGACATTGTCATGTGTGTCAGAAGATCAGAAATGTCCTTAATGGACACTGGGACAAAAGAGGACCATGTCGTCGAGGTCAACGGTCGAGGGTCCACATAACTGGATGTTGACAGTGAGATACCAGCTCTGATATTAGCAACTTTGTCAATACATTTTTTTTAAAACAAATTGCAATCAGCATAATTAAAAGTACTTTGAAATGAACACATCGGAGAAACAATGTTCTTAATCGTGTCAAATAAGATTTTTGGATTTCGTCCTTTTGATTTGATGAGATTAGCAAAATAATTGGATCTTGCATTCTTAATCATCTCATTTAAGGAGCAGATTAAGTCTTTTAGATGAAGCTGTGAACCTCTAAGTCAGTATGTTTCCATAAATGTTCAGTTTATAGCTCTTCATGCTTCCTGCTGCTGACGAGCTTCATGGAGATGCCGAGTTCAAATCTCAGCTCTTGTTTTTTCATTACCTGTAACTTTTCTTTATCCTTTGATCTATTTAAACTGTTTACTGCTCATTTCACATTTTGTTCTGGCTTGGCCTTTTCAGATTTTTTGTGCTAATTTTAGCTTTCTTCAGCTACTTTCAGCTTCTTTCTGTTAACTTCAGCTTTTTGTGCTTATGCTAATCTTTGAATTTCAGATTTTTTTTCTGCCTTTTCAGCAACTGTTTAGCCATTTTTCTGATAATTTTAGCTGTTTCAGCCATTTCCACTTTTTGTGCTAATTTCAGCTTCTTTCATCTTAATTCAGCAAATCTGCTCTTTCTCCATCCTGCTGCTAATTTTTGCTTCTTTCTGCTTTTTCAACTACTTTTCTGCAAATGTTTTGCTAATTTCAGCATTATTATTATTATTATTATTATTATTATTATTATTATTATTATTATTATTATTATTATTATTATTATCTAATTTCACCTTCTTTCTGCTAATTTTTGCTTCTTTCAGCCTGATTCAGTAGACATGCTCTTTCTGCTTTCTTCTGCTAATTTAACCTTTTTTTTTCACCATTTCGTTATTTTCTTTTGCTAATTTCAGCTAATTTCACCATTCTTGTGGTCATTTCAGCTTCTTTCTGCCTAAATCAGCAAACGTGGCTCTCTATTCTTCTGCTTTTTCCACCATTTTGATTATTTTGCCTCTAAAGGAGCTTTTTCAGTCTTTCTAAAATTTAATAGCAATTCACTAATTCTAACACCAGCTTGCTGTTTCATGCTTGTTTGCTAGCATTTTGCTACTTCCGACTCTAATCTAGCTTTTTCTTACTGGCTGCTAGCTTTCCCACAAATCATTCGGCTAGCTTTAGCTACATTTTCAATTGTTTATCTTAAACGAGTAGTGATGGTTCAGCAATTAAAAATCTACAGCTTCGGTTCAGCTTCCTCGGCAGTTTTCTTCAGAATCGTCCAGCTATGAGCATTCAGCTGCATTTTTGCTGGAAATGCTAATTTTTCTAGTTCGTTAAAAATAATCCATCTATTTGCATTCTAATTGTGCGATTATTTAAATCTGTCAAAATGATTGACACCTGGTGCATCCCGTATAGGATCAACACCTCAACCAAGACGCTTCAAAAGTGACGAGTTTTAGGAGTTATTATAATGATGATAACCTGAAGTATTCTTTGTAGATTTGTAGTTTTGTAATACAGTTAAAATGCTGCAAAAGAGAAGGATGAGGGTTTGGACTTCACTTCTTGAATCTTCACTCATGCAGTGAAGATGAATTCTCTTCACACAAAGTGATGGTTCTGTTAACGTCGCAGCGGCGTGTTCAGGCCCAGGTGAGGTTCTCTCCTCAGCATCACAGCAGAGCCGGCACCAACGCGCAGCTTTTGACGGACAGCCGAGGGGTCAAAAGTTCAAACGGCTTCATTGCAGTGAAACCTCTGAGGAATCCAGCAGAACAGAAACGTGGAGCCAACCGACCTGCACCTTTAGCTCACCTCACATGACCCCTGACCTCTTTGTTGAAACAACACTTTTGTGGTGCTCTGTAAAAAATAATAATATTAAAACGGCTGCAAACTGTCTGAGTTCAGCTGAACAACGGCAAAAGAATCTGATAGTGTCACGGCACGAACACGAAGAACGATTAATGAAGCTACATTTGTGATTTTATAAATATCCAGAGAGCAGGGTGTGTGTCAGAACGCAAACAGAACGAGGTGTTCATCTCCTCCCCGCACCTGTTTCCACCACATTTTAATTTTACCTCCGCAATGAGAAAAGTTCAGGACTCTGCAGAAAGACAGCTGACATTTACCTCACGGTGTTGCTGCTTTTTATTTATTCTTTCATTTAAAGCACATATTGAATTAAGGACTTCCCGTGGAAAGTGTTGCTGAATAAAGTTCTAAAGTATCTTCAATTTCTACGTTTCACCATTTGATGTTTATTGTGTGAATGTTCATAAAGCATTCTCACTACAGGTAGTCCTCGACTTACGACGGAGTTCCGTTCCTACAGCGTGTCGTAGGTCGAAAATCGTCGTAAGTCGGAAAACACATACACACTAGCCGCCACTTATACACGTACATGTACGGTACTGTACAGTTACCAAGCACTTCGTCTGTCCTAACACAGTACCCTACATAATTATCAAAAAACACATACAGTACATTTGGAGCCATAAT
>JBBPBX010009818.1:47305-59257 GCA_038048925.1 Garcialebias charrua | reverse complement strand
CATAACAGCGAATAAAAGTTTCTCAAAAGACATAACTTAAGGGAAGCATCTACAATATATATTTTTTTTGCTTTAATTAGGATGTTAACCTGCAATTTATCAAAACTGCTTTATCAGTTTTCTAGGGAAGGATGTTGACAGACAAATGTTTCACTCACAAAATTCTGTCTATCAAAAGCTTCTGTGGGTGACCCCAGAGCTGCTTCTGTGTACCAACTATTTAGGCTAACCAATCACAGAAAAGAATGTAAAATAAATCAATTTGTACAGATTACACCCCTGGGTCCTTCACTGTTCCAACTGTCTCCTATCATAGTCCACTGGGACTCCTTTCATCTTTCAACCTGTTGTATACTGTACTGTTTCAAACAAGAAGGGGCTCAGAGCTGATCCCTGATGTACACCAAAATATATTACCAGTTTTTTAAATGCCCCTTTCCCTTTTTATTTTCATGTACAGGTATGTAAAGCCATCAACACAGCACATTAGATTAGCAACAGTTAGCTAACAAATATTGACTAAAATCAACATGTTTGATCCGACAAAAGAATGTTCTGTTTACCTGATGAAAACTTCATGTGTGTTTTTTTTCTCCTTATCGTTCAAGTTCATTTTCTTTTCGAGCTTATCTTTACACCTTTGAACCTGATCTTAACTTTGAGATCAATGAGTGCAGAAGCATTTATCACTGACAAACTGAACTTGTGTAATGCATATATTGCTTTATTCTGTTTTTTTTTAACGTTTTTATTGTTTTTCTGCAGGTTTGCGGTCGTGAGAAGCCTGGCTGGACTACGTTTGAATGAACTGAGAGGTGACATATTGCTGTCAGTAACAAGGATTCATCCTGTTGTGATGCTGACAGGAAATCATTGTTACTGGGAGTGTATGTCACACACACAAACACAAAGATCTACTGTAGGAAATAATTGTTGTTTTAGTTGTTTGTTTGACTTTAGAAACTTTTGTTTGTCTGGAATGTTTCAATGTATTTAACAAAACTGACATTACTAAGGTAATAATAAAACGACATATAACGTCTCTGTGGTCCTAATTTGCACGGGTTTGCAATGTTATAACATATGTTGACCACAACCAAACACTTCACTTATTTTTATTTATTTATGTTCAACCTTGCTAATTAAAATCTGTTTCCATAGCACTGATATAAAAATGAACAAGAGAAATTACATTTTCTGTGAAAATGCAGTACGAATGCTAAAGAACTGGCTGAAAAACAGCTGGAATTAGCTAAAACAACATGCTGAATTGTAGCTCAAATGAAAGAACAAGCCTTAGTAGAAAAAAGCAAAACAAGCATGTTGTTGGTGAATTAGGTTACAATTAGCTGAAAAGAGCACAAACATTAAGAACTTATCTAACAAGGCTGAAAGGTAGCTGGAAAAAGCAGAAAGAAGCGTAAACTTCCAGAAGTAAGCAGAAAGAAATGAAATGAGCTAAAAAATAAAATAGTGGAATTAGCTGAAAAGGATCAAATTAGCAAAATTAGCTAAATAGTAGCTGAAATATTAGAAAAAGCTTAAACTTCCAGAAGAAAACAGAAAGAGCTTAAATGATTTTAAAAAATACATTAGCTGAAAAGGCTAAAATTAAAAATTAGGAGATTAGCTATTTTTTTATTATTATTATAGCAAAAAATAGCTGAAAGTGGTTGTAAAGGCAAAAAGAATATTAAACTTCCAGAAGAAAGTGGAAAGAGATGAAATGAGCTTAAAAAAAACGTGGAATTAGCCAAAATGGCTAAAATTAGCATTAAACAATTAAATAGTAGCTGAAATAGCAGGAAAAGCTTATATAAATAAGCTGAAATTAGCAAAAAGAAGAAAGAAAATAGTATAAAAAAGTTATTTAGGCTAATAGTAGCCAAAATTACCTTGAAAATCTTAAATTTATCTGAAACCAGCTGAAATTAGCTAAAAATCTAGTTGAAAAGATAGAACAAGCTTAAATTAGCGCAACAAAGCAGAAAGAACATGTTTGCCCAATTCAGCAGAAATTAGCACAAAAAATTAGAAATTATCTTTTTTTTTAAAGCTGAAATTAGCAACAACAAAGAAAACTGCTGAAAACTAGCTAACAAAGCAGAAATCTGAAATTACTCGAGTGAGCACATTTTTGCCGAATTAAACTGAAAAAAGTTGAAATTAGTGCAAAAAACGTGGAATCAGCCAAAAAAGCTCAGATTAGCATAAAAACAGCTAAATACTAGTTGAAATTTAAAAAAAAATCTGAAACTCTCAGAAATAAGCTGAAAGGAGCATAACAAGCTGAAATTAACAGAAAGAATTTAGAAGAAGCACAGACATATTGTATTGTACTTAGCAGATATAATCTAAAATGATCACAAAACAGCTGAAAAACAGGTGAAATTTGGTGAAAGTAACTGGAAAAAAGTTTAAATTTGCACAAGAAAGCTGAACCAGAACTAAATGTGAAAGGAGCTGTAAAAGGCTGTAAACAGAGCTAAAGATATGAAGGATGTAAAATGAGCTCAATTTACTATTTGATGAAAAAAAGTGCAGAAAAGGCTAAATATTTCAAAAAGCTAAAGTTGCACCAATACCAAAAGTCATAGCAGGACTGTCCTGAAAGAGCTGAACGTTTTATGATTTATTGAAATTGCACTAAATCTGTGGAACAAGAAATACGCTGAAAAATGTATCACAGTAGTGTGAATGCTTCATAAACATTCATACAATGATAATATTGTTACACTTTTTCATTGCATTGTGTCTTTTTACGCAACAGACTGTCGTTGTAACCACATACAAGCCTTTAAATTGTGAATATTATCAGTGAAAATCACAAAAACAAGCTGTGGATCACTGTTAACCTTAATTAGACTTCTGTTTTAGTTCATCCTGCAATGCATCGTGGTCTATGTCCATTGTTGTAGTGAACCACTTTGGTACACTACTTTTACTGAATCACTGAACCAGTTTGGGTACCATATAGTATATGATTGGACAGTTCGAGCACGGTCTGGGTGACACCAGGATTTGTGAAAATGATTATCCTGTTGATTTAAACGCTCACGTGTGTTTTCTTCGTACCGAGTTCATTCTGACAGCGGCAAACTGGACTCAGAGGACAGACACACAAATGGGGTTACAAGTGGTGGTCGCTGCACTATTTTCCTAACACAAGCTAGATATGTTTCAGTTTTATAGTTTAACTTATTTATTTTATTTTACACAGTTTCACTTGACTGGAGGAACAAGATAAAACTGGACATTTTTCTTAAGGTAGCTGGTCTTTTAATAACCTTGCTGAATGACCTTGCAACCTTTGAGCCTTCCCAAAAATCAAGCTGGCCTCTGGTTCTGAAATTATTTTGTTTGTTTAAAAAAATAGCCAAAAAGTACTGGTATTAGTTTAATGTTTCTGTTGTACCGAACGTCACCTTCATACAGAGGTATGTATTGACACTTGGCATAAACGTTCAATGCTACTTATCTGTTTCCTGTCATATAGAACTAAAACGAGTCACTTAATTACCAGACAAAAAAAAAATATCGGACACCATCTGGTCCGTCATTCAACCAATGTTTTTATATTTATTTTTACCCATTATAAATCCATCTGACCAGCATTTTTAAATTGAATAATAAAGTCAATCAGAATCTTTGAGCAAGACCATTAAAGAGGGCAATGTTCAGACTTGTAATACATATACATACAAAGTACTTGTACATACATTTTTTTTCTTTGTAAAAGCTCTGATAAACATGTATCTACCTGGTGTTGACCAATTTATACTTCTGCCAAGTTGTACAGCCACCTCACTCCTTGCTGTTGCATCATTGTATCGATGGTACTAATGCTGTTACCATGTGTATACATCATTATAGACACCAACTCCCTGCTACCCTGCAGAGTACAACTGAACCTCAGTCAGAGCGACCATCAGTTTCTTGGTCACCTCTCAGACCCTTTTCCCTCACTTGTTCAGCTTGGCTATAGGACCAGTTCTTGGAAAGGTTTGAGCCAAACTTCTTCCATTTGAGAGTGAAGACCCTCTCTGAGCTCTTGGGAACCTTCAGGGAATGTAGTCGCCTAACCCACAAATGCACATTTAATAACCCTTCCATAAAGAGATTGGACCAACAAAGCCTTTGTCTTCTCATTGTTGTGAGGTGAACAAATTGGACCTGAATCTAATTACCTTGAAATGTACAACTGTATTTATAGTGCATGCATGCATGTGTGTGTGTGGTGCATTCATCATATTAGCCTTTGAAACCTACCAACAAACACACACATCCTCCTCCTTGCTTACCCCAGCTTGGTTTCACCTGGTTAGTTCTGTAGACAGGGACAGTATGTTTGTGTATTTATTTACCTGCTACGCTGTATTTTTACCCTTCATTCTGACCCTGGGGAATCTGCGCTCTAACACACACACACACTTTATTTTTCTTTCACAATACATAAACCACATTCACAGTGTTAAATGGATACAAAAACCTTGAGCTCAAATGCACTCGCATATATACACTCACAGACCCCGTGAGGCCCCCCGTTGCTGTTGGTTCGACGTTTGGTTGTGACACGCCGGAGAAAAGGCAGCACAGCGGAACAGACTACCAGTAAACACAAACAAACAAAAAAACAGAATCCAAATGCCAAAACAGCAACAACAGACCTGAAGGGAAGAAACAAAACACTGAAAGAAACACTGGTATGCCGGTGCAATGAAGATGCTGGGGCTACTGAAAACATTAATAACATCACCAAGCTAGGTAAGACGAGATATTGGGATCATGTTGGCACAAAATAATACTAGTAATTTGTTATATATTGTCATCAATGCCACTTGCCACCTGCCACTTTCCGATCACAAGTCCATCTTCTCTAACCTCTGTGCCGTAACTCCCCCACAAACATAGACATAGACTTCACTTCACATCGCAACATAGAAATCAGAGTCAGAGTACTTTTATTAACATTGCACAAGTTTTCACCAATACAGCGTGAATATGTACGCACAGTCATCCTGAAGGGGGGGTGAGTGTGTGAAGCTGCTGCCTGTTCAGACCACATGAGACGAATCACATTATGTTCTTCAGCGCGGCCTCTCTCATCCGTATCGGGATGAAGGTCAAAGGTGTGAAAAAACAAGGAAAGTACCATAAGGGTCACAGCGTTGGTATTAAAAAAAATGTATCACATTTTGTCTGCCAAGACACCACATGAGACAGTAAAAACCATACCATAAGCACATTTAAGACAGTTACATGTTGCATTTTGAGACTGAGGCAGGGAGATTTCTGTCCATGAGACATTCCAGATAGCAACAGTCTGAGAACCAGCCGGCCTCCGATAACGCTCATAGAAAAGTTCTCCGGGGGGGTAGCGGACAAGACAAGAGGAGCAGCTGTTTGTCCTCAGTAAAACACGTCTCAGGAGAAATTAGATATCCAGCCTTTTCCAAGGCTGTTTCCAAGGGAGTCAGATAAGAATGTCAAATATTTTCACTTCAGGCTCACATTGTAATTTCTGCAGCCTTCAGTCTGTAAGGGCGACTCTGTTCCAAAAATGATCCAATTCGGGACTTTTTCCACTGATCCAAGCTCTGTCCTCAGATGTTGACCAGTACAGCGTCCAGAGTCCCAATCCGAGTGATCTGTTCACCTTCCGGATAAGCTTGCAAACAGCCGATTTCTCGAGGTCACCGCGCAGACCAGACGTCGGGTGCTCCAGGCATTAAGTCCTGCTGAAGTCTCCCCCGTTTGTAATAGGCCAGTGCTCCACAAACGCCAAAAAGCAAAGCGCTACCATCATAATCCAATATAATCCAGATTCTTCACCTCCTCCACAGAGCACAGCACAGAGAGCGAGACGCACACCATCCAACAGGAATCCATGGCGTATCCTCTTCGTCACTCTGTGAGGATGGACCGGCTTCCCCTCGTGCCTTGCCTTCTGTTGAAATCTTGTTCGTAGAATCGAATGCCCATACCGCCAATCCATCTTAATTTGCGTTCGAGGTGCTTTTCTGAGGAGCTGCAGGCAGCGGGGGGGAAAAGGACTGATGCGACTGCCTCCGTCAAGAGCCAGAACAGGAAAAAAAATGGAAATGGATTTAGCTCAGTCATTTTGACAGATATTGGAGCTAAACTCTGGTTCAGTAGTAGCTGAGAGTAATCCTTAGCACATAAATGCTAACAGATCTTGTGTTTTAAACATCCATCCATCCATCCATTCAGCATCTTTACCCACTTCTTCCTTTCCGGTTCATGGGAGCCTTTGGCGCACATATCCAGCAGTCATTGTGAAAGAGATGAGGCACACCCTGGATTAGAGCGGTCATTTCTAACCTAGGCCCAAAGTCTGGCCTAGCCCGACCTGAATTTGGGCTGGGCCGGGCCATGATAATGTGCTGGATGGGCGGGCCGTGTCGATGTCGGGCTTTTGATTGCGTCAGCAGACACGTGCGGCTGACGATCCAATCATATGGTAACATGGCCATTTGACCGCGAGGTGACCGGCCTTGATGGAGGTAAAATAAAGTTCAGTTAAGCTTCAGGTTGTACTATTACCAGGAAACGGTCCATCGTCCAAAAGGCCGTTCAGCCGTTGCACTTAGCGGACGCGCGCGGTCGATGACCCAAACAGGTGAGATCCCAGCAGACATGTCAGAGCAGGGTCCATGTCTGACTTATCAGAATGCAGGCAGAAGCAGGGATTTAATGCACTTTGACGGCCATGAAAGGACAAACACCCTCTCAACTGTGGGTGCTCCTGCTTCCTGGAACATCTTACAAAAAGACAAAGCTCTTGGCCTTGACCTCTCTAAATGGTTTTAAGAATCTGTTGGAATCCTGGCAAAAACCAATGCAGATATGTTCCTGTTTTGGATTTTATACATCTATTTTATAATGTTTTGCTAGTTTTTGATACTTTGTTTAAATTAAAAAAATCTGTATTTCTCTATTGTGTTTTTCTATTGTTTGTTGTTTAAGGAAATTCTACCATTGCTGTTCATCATTCTTTAGTTTGTAGCAGGTCACTCTTGTAAATGAGTCCATGAGGCTCAATGAGATTTACCTGACTAAATAAAGGTTGAATGAATGAAAACTCTGATCTTCTGCCCCTTTTATTCAACTATGTGCATCTGCCGACTGTTAATAGCTATACAAGCAGTCAAAGCTTAATTAAAATGTAGTATTTTATTTATTTATTTTTTTGGGGGGGGGGGTCGGACCTGTAATTATTGTCAATTCATCGGGTCGGGTCGGGTTCGGAAATGATGGCTACAGGCTAGGGCCGGGTCGAGTCAAAATTTTTGGGCTCGAATGCAACTCTCTCCTGGACAGGTCTCCAGTCCATCACAGGGACACAGAGAGACAAATGAGACAAACAACCATTCACACTTTCACTCACAACTAGGGACAATTTGCAATTACCAGTCAGCCTAACGTTTTTGGTCTTTGGGAGGAACCTGGAGTACCCGGAGAAAACCCATGCATGCCTCCAGTCAGGATTTGGTCTGGCAACCTTGTCACTTAGAGGCAACAGCTCTATCAACTGTGCCACCTGTTTCAAACTTTAGCATGCAAAACAGTAGGCAATTTGCATTCCTTCAAAGAATGCTATATTCATATTTTTAGGTGTTGTGATTGCTTGAGAAATGTACTGATGTATGTGATTTCCAATCCAAACACTCTCTGAAGCAGGTATGTTCCTTGCCTATATTTGCCACGGTGACAAACCTTGGTTTTAAGTGAACCAGTTTAGTGAAAATGAAAATCCTAAACTTTGCCAGAAATTAGCTCGCTAAGCCACTAATTGTGTCCCAAAGGTCCAGGAGTTGCTGTTGTCAGCACACCCACACATATTGTAATGTAGCTTAACTGCAACGCTCACCAGGGATTGGTTGGATAAACTAGGCATGTGGGGGCAAAGCGAAGTGCATCACAGTCCACCCTGATATGGTTGAGAAGTGCCTCTGGAGATCTATGTGGACCCTTTCTGTCTCTTAAAGATTTCTGCTCATGTTTCTCTACAGTAGAAACTGATATTATTCTACAACAGTCCGTTCTTCTGCTCCCCACTGAGCCCTTTCCCTTAAATAATCCTCAATAAATATAGTTCCTGAACAAAAAATACACTTGCTTCCCACAAACAGCTATGCAGAGTCAATATACCAAACAACAAAAATACATTTTTTGTTTCATGATTTTTTTTTTCATTTAGTTTAGCCATAAACAGGTTTGTTTTGCTTTCTTCTTTGATTTGTGTACCTGAGACCTTGACCTCACTTGACGTAATCAAATGGTTGGTTAACAGGTAATATGCATTATATAGTTATTTTAAGACTAATCCACAGCTATAGTTGTTTGGTTGTTGGTTTCAGACGTCTGGCCTGAGTGTTTTTCACATTGCTATCTATTTGGATTTTCACACGCAACTATCTCCAGGGTACAAAAAGACTCATCAGACTAGGCAAGTTATTCCCATCTTTTATTGTCCAGTTTTATTGAGACTGTGTGAACCTGGTGTGGTCTTCAAGGTCACCTGCTTCACAAGACAGTGCCATATGTTCAAAGACAGTTTTCTGCTGAATTTGGTTGTCTACTGTTGCGTTTCTATCATTTTGAAGCTGTCTGCCTATTCTTTTCTGACTGCGGACATCAACAAGACATCAAAATGGCTCATGGGACACATAACAGAATGTAACATAAAACACGGTTTAAAACACAATGGCGTTAAGACCTAGCTAAAAGAAACAGGGAGATGAAGTTATGAAATTGTTGGATTTGGACCACTTCCCTATTTAACCCTGCAAATTAATCTCAAACAATCAATACTAAGAACATGACTTGTGGAAATTGGCAAAACTAACTAATAATTAATGGGGGTAAAAAAGATTAACATGTTGCAAGGCTGGTGACAGTAGTAGTAGTAGGAGGGAGGGTTGGCAGGGAAGTGGAACTTGTTTCTCCTGGTGTAGAGATTCCAGCATTTTCTTTTGTTTCTCACCACCTGTTTGCAGCTCCTGAGTGCCAGGGAGGAGTTTCTTCTCCTCAGTTGTGGCTCATCTCTCTAATGAACCACCGACGACACTGAGACATTGCCTACTACATGCTGTTCTGTGAGTGGCCAGAGATCCTAGGGCATTTTGAGAGGTTCAGAGTTAATCATTTTTCCTGTTTCCTCCAAGTTTGGAAGCATCCTTCATCCTCCAGCCTGTTTGCCTTGGACCATCATCCTAAGACCAGTCCTCATACAGGCATTGCAATTGGGAAGATCTCTCCCAAACATTTACATCCTGGTCTGACCTGCTACTCTCCTACACAACCTGTGAAACTCACCTACCATACTCACCTTCCTGGAACCTAGAATCCTACCCTCCTCTTCAGCCCTGAAACCCCTAACTGTTGATGGCCAGAGGATGCTTCATGAAGCCGTGAAGCTTTTACTCCAATTGGAAGTGGGGCTGTAGTGATACAGTAATCTCAGGATACGATACACGATATTCTGCTCACGATACGATATATATTGCGATATTCAGCAAACGATACAACTCAATACAATATTGCGATTTTCTGAAAGATTTTAAAGGGACAGAGTGATTTTGGTGACATTTTGAGACTGTTATAGACTTGGATTTAATTAATTTAACTGAAAACTGATAAAAAGCACCAACTACACAATACTTGGCTCTGGCTGGATATAGACACAGACTTAAAGTCGACAGCTGGACAAAATTGAATCAAAGAAAGAAGTCGTGAGAAAACATGTTTCTTTCAATTGAAACAGTAAAAACTGTAGCTTACATGCATTTGTAAAGTAAATAAAGTGCACCAAGTGCCCTGCTCTGAATAGTTTGAAACCTTTTTAACCTTGACACTTAACATCTGAAGGAATCACTCTTAGTGCTTGGTAAGTAAACAGTAATATGACTTCTCCAAAACAGTCTATAATTCAAGTAATGAAGAACATTTAACTTCAAATGCACCCATCTTAGCAGAGCAGCTTAAGGCCTGTAGATAGACCCTGACTAATAAGTGAACTCTAAACAGAAAGTCTACTCTGCAGACCAAGTGAGCTACATTCTCCTCAGATTTTTGTTTAGAAATAGAATCTGATCGACGTGCTCTGGGAGAAGTGCACTTCTCTGCACAGTGATGATATCTCCAGGGGTGGAGAAGACTCTCTCTGAGGATACACTGGTGCCAGGGATGCAGAGGTATCTAAAAAAGCTAAGTCTGGTCCTCTGGACATTCAAAAAGCAAAAAAAAAAAAAAATTTTATTTTTTTTTTAAGGTACGATACTTGCAGATGAATATCGATTTTTTTCTAGGAAAGAAAAAAATCGATATTTATTGCGATATCAATATTTTTACACAGCCCTAATTGGAAGGCTCTTCGTCGACCGGTTGAAAGACATGAAAAAAGTCCCGGTGAGCACACAGATGGCGTGCCGGACCTTCGGCTGTGCGTGTTCGCTGAGAGCTTTTCGTCGGCTGGTTGAAAGACACGAAAAAGTCCCGTTGAGCTCCGGATGGAGCTCCTGACCTTCGGCCGTGTGTGTCTGTTGAGGACTCGTCGTCGGCCAGTTGAAAGACATGAAAAACGTGGCCGTGAGCTCCAGATGGACTGCCGGACCTTTGGTGCCCATCTCCACTCGGAGGTCCACATGGACAGGCTACCAGCTCTTAAATTCACCAATGGCTCTGGAGGTCTGGTTCTTCTCTCGTTCTGGTCCGGTTCTTTTGGTTCCGTGAGGC
The DNA here is from genome assembly GCA_038048925.1 of Garcialebias charrua. Lineage (NCBI taxonomy): Eukaryota > Metazoa > Chordata > Actinopteri > Cyprinodontiformes > Rivulidae > Garcialebias > Garcialebias charrua. The sequence continues at coordinate 48,499 of JBBPBX010009818.1, read as the reverse complement.
TTCTCTGCATCCGCTCAGATCAGACCAAAAGTTTCCCTCTAGTTTTTCAGCAGACGGATACGGGGCTTCTGGGCAGGGCCCTGGTGGCTTCTGGGAAATGTAGTTGTCATGAACAAGAATACTACAGTGTATGCTTACTGTGAGAAAACTACAAAATGACAGCACCTGTCCTAAGTATTTTTATTTTCGTTAACTATTACCATACAATACTGTATCCAGTACTGTCCCAATCACGGGAGTAATATTAAAGTTGACAGTCATGTGTCCTGTACAATTAATTTTGTTTAGTACAGGTAGTCCCCGACTTACGACAGCGTTCCGTTCCTACGCGGTGTCGTAAACCGAATTTCGACGTAAGTCGGAACATACATACATACTGCACCATATACATGTACAGTACTGTATTACTAAGCACTTAGCATATCCTAACACAGTACCCTATCAAAAAACACATACCATATTTTGTGGAATATAGGTCGCACCTGAATATAGGTCACACCTACGTCAAAATGTGGGCCGTGTTTAGCTCTGCTGCAAATGTCTGCCACAGGAGCGCACAGCAAGGCTTTTAAGAAGATTAACACTTAAAAACAATTATTTGTTTGATAAAAATTATAGCAAATATGTGTCTGAGCTGAACTTTTCTTTAATAAATGAATAATTTTAGCAGGATAAACACCTAAAAATATATATTTGTTAGCTGACATTATTGTAAGAGTGTGTCTCAGTTTAATTTTTGTTAATAAATGATTACAAATCAGCTTATTTTATAAAAAGCCATAAATAGGTCGCACCTGAATATAGGTCGCAGGGCATGCAAAAATGATAAAAAGCCACGACCTGTATGTACATTTGGAGCCATAATGAAGGAATAAAAGAGTTAATTTCCTACTGGAAAGCTGGTGGAAGCCGTTTTCCTCCGTCCATCCTATTTGTTTACGACGTAAAACTTGGTCCATCTGCCGTATTCCGACGTAAAATTGCCGTCAACCTTGGTCCAGAGCATTTACTTTTCCACTGCTTTGCTGGTTCTGCCTCGGTCCAGTCCGGTCTGCCTCGTGAACCTGGTCCAGAGCGTTTACAATAAGGTCTCCCCAGTATTTTTCCACTGCTCTCATCAAGCTGCCGCCGTTTCTGCCGTCAAAATGGAAGTAAAACCGGAACTCGGCTTTTCGAAATAAAATTTTCAATATA
>JBBPBX010009818.1:24044-43623 GCA_038048925.1 Garcialebias charrua | reverse complement strand
AATTTAACACTATTTATCTGAGGTGCAGACTGCTTTGAATTTAACTCCATCTCAGAACTCTCATCTTGAACAAGCATGAAGGTGACAGTGGAAAGAAAAAACTCTCATGAGGAAGAAACCTTTAGCAGAACCAGGCTCAGGACAAGTGGCCATCTGCTTTGACCGGCTGGGTTTGAGAGGAACAGGAAGGAGGAACAGATACACAATGGCAGGCCAAGAATCACATGTTAATACAGTATAGAAATTAGGGATGTTCCGATCGATCGGCCACCGATCAAAATCGGCTGATTTATGTGAAAAAGTATGTGATCGGCGTTTCCGATAAATGCCTTCCATTGCCGATCACAGAGCCTGTGCAGCATTCAGTGTAGTGTCCCCCTCCCCCTTTCACCCCGCTCCTGGCCTCCTGCGCAGTGGGCATAAATTGCCCATGCGCGTAGAGGGAGCAGCTCAAAAACAAACATGTCTGCCGTCTGGAAGTTTTTCACCGTCTGTGAAAGTGATGCCAAGTTTGCAAACTGCAAAACGTGCAACGAAAAAGTACCTCGTGGAGGAAGTACGACGAAGTCCTTCAACACAACAAACCTAATATGGCATTTAAAGAACAAGCACTTGGCAGAGTATGGTGAGTTTTCAAGACTCGCAGCAGAGAAGACACGCGGAGCAGCAACAACAGTCAGACGACAGCTAACGCAGCCCACACTTGCTAACACTCGCCCGTACGAGCGTGACGGTGAGAAAGCTAAACAAATAACCCGAAAAATTATAGAATTCATCGGGCTAGATGACCAGCCGTTCTCAGTGGTGGAAGACACCGGGTTCCGCTGACTGCTCTCTCACGTGGAGCCCCGCTATGTGCTACTGGGACGTAAATATTTCACAGACGTAGCTCTGCCAGAGCTCCACCAGACTGTTTACTCTCACGTCGAAAGTCTCCTTAAAGTAGGTGTCTCGTCCTCTGTGAGTTTCACAAGTGATATATGGAGCTCGGATGTCAGTCCTGTGTCGATGCTAAGTTTAACTGCTCACTGGATTGATCCAGATTTTCAACCTCAGAAAGCTGTTCTTCATGCCCAGGAGTTTTCTGGCTCCCATACTGCCGTAGCTTTAGCAGCCACATTTGAGAAAATGTTTCTAACATGGAATATTCCAAAAGAGAAGATACACGTGATCCTAAGAGATGATGCCAGAAACATGGTGAAAGCTATGACAGACGCTGGATTACCAAGTTTGGGGTGTATGGCACACACCCTGCAGCTGGCCATTCATGATGCAGTGCTGTCACAGCGCAGTATAAGTGACATTATTGCTAAAGGGAGACGCATTGTGGGGCACTTCAGACACTCTCCATTAGCATATGCAAGACTTCAGAGTGTACAGAAACAACTTGGCCAGCCCACCAAAAGACTGCAACAAGATGTCAGCACTAGGTGGAATAGCACCTATTATATGGGGAGTGGTGGCGCAGAGGTTAAGAAGGTGAGCTTGTGATCGGAAGGTCGCCGGTTCAAGCCCCGGTACCGACAACATCAAAGATGTGGGTGGGATAAGTGAAGCGGTCACACTTGTCTCCACCCTCATCTGCCCCACTCTGGGCCCTTGAGCAAGGCCCTTAACCCCACCATCTGCTCCCCCGGGAACCCTAGATATCAGCTCTCTGCTCCACACAGAGGGCTGTGGTTGCTCGGTGGTCTGTGGTTGTGTCAGGAAGGGCATCCGGCGTAAAAACAACTGCCAAATCTTTCATGCGACCAGTTCGCTGTGGCGACCCCTAACGCAGGGAATAAAGCCGAAAGAAAAAAAAAAGAATGCTCCAAAGTCTCCTTGAGCAAAAACGAGCATTACGTGTTTATGAGGCTGACTTTGAGCTACCTGCTACTTTTACATCTTCGCATTGGGAATTGATTGAAAACATAACAACACTCCTGGAACCTTTTGAAGAGCTGACAAAAGAAATATGCTCATCCAAAGCCTCTGCTTCTGATGTCATACCCTCTGTGAGGGTTTTAAAGCGTTTCCTCACCAAAGATGCTGCTACAGATCAAGGTGTGAAGACAACTAAGGCCACACTGCTGGAATCTGTCACCAAAAGATTTGCTGACATTGAAGATGAGCTCCTCTACAGTTTGGCAACAGTCATAGACCCAAGGTGAGAACATAAATTCCCAAATAATGTTTTTAAAAAAATACATAGGCTATACATTTTTAATGTTTTTAATTCTCAAGTGGCCAGAAACAAGGAGTTTTGTTTAAAGTTATTACTGTATTCTCCTCTTCCCCATTCAAGGTACAAAGACATATTTTTTTCTGAAGGACTCAAGACCAAAACACAAAGACTGCTTCTTGGTCTGTTGACAGAAGCTGCTGAAAGGAACGCAAACCAAACACCTGAAGCTACCAACACAGGGGAGCCAGCAGAGAAAGTTCCACGAGCAGGATCCTTGTCTTCATGTTAGTCCCCTTGCTTATTTATCAGCATTCATAAAAACACTAAAAACACAGAGTGACCCGCCGTTAACCAGCCAATAAAAACAGAGTTTGTAACCAGCCAATAAAAACAGAGCTTGAATTTGAATCATGCTGCGTTCCAGTTGTCCTTGGAGGTCGTAATTACGAGCTTCCGAGCAGTAAAAATCAACTGGAACGCCCCCTCAGGTCGTAATTACAACTCGTGGACTCGGTCTCGCCACACCGTACCCGAGATCGCCGAGATCATCGTTTCAAAATGGCTGCTCCTCGCATCAACAGTGAGTGAAAGAGTTACTTTTTACCCTTTTTTGCTGTTCTTTGTGGTTTACTCAGCCGTAACTTCACATTAACGCATTCAGGCACTGTAGTTCTTTACAGTAACGATAATGATATGTTTAAACAGCCTCTGTGCGTCGACAATGGCTCGCAAAACGGGTGTGAGGCGGCATTGTTGTTGTTTAGCACAGTACTCGTTTTAGCTGTTCAGTGTTCATTGTTTATCATTAACTCAGTAACACATTTCGTACTTTACAGTGATTATTATACAATAAGTCGCCTAATAATTAGAGGGTGTTTCTAAGCGGTTTGTGTTTTCTAAAGAACGTGATTGTTGTCGTGTTGATGATGTAGCTGCGTCGGAGACCTGCAACCTCGTTGTTCTTTGTTCACCTTTACATGTGTTTTTAGCTAGTAAACTAATGTTTTGCACCATAAACTGTTTTTAAAAGGTCTATCAAGATTTATCTTGGCTTGTCAGGGTGGGAATCCAGTTTAACAGAATCAATTATTTTGTTTAAAAAAAATGCAAAACTTGAAACCCAAACCATCCTGTCAATCCACAGCTGTGTGTGTCTGTGTGTGTGTCTGTGTTGGGGGTGTGTGTGTGTGAGAGAGTGAAAATCGACCTTATTTATACTTATTATTGTGGGTTAGTTTTGTGAGTTACTGTCATCTGTGATTTGTTGTTAACCATGTGTATATTTCTTTGCAGTTTGTCGACATGGAGATGAACATGTTCCTGGACCCGAGCAGACAAACCCTGTTTCCCTGGTCCCTTGTTCCAGAGGAATGGTGACTCCTTGACATATTTTATTGATGAAAATCTAACTGTACAAGTCCAGTTACTGCAACTCAACGACTCTACAGCAGGTAAGACAGCAATAGGAACACCATTACATGTAGTACTTACTGTAAACAATGAACTTGTATGTGTATTAAAATTACTTCTGATTTCTGCATTTCAGAGGAGTCCAATTTGCAGAGCACAGAGGAGAGCAGACTGATGACCCGTCTGATAGATAAAATGTGAAACAAGAGATTACTGATTTTTATTTGTTGCACAAATGAATGTTCAGGAACATTTCATTGTTTAATTTGCACAAAACTGTCATTTTCTATTCGGTGCATTTTGCCAGCTGCTACTGGAACAGTGTCTTTGTGTCCAACATTACTAAGTAAGATTTTTGTGAAGTTAGTTATTTTGATTTAGTTTTAGCTGGTAGCTCATTTTACTGAGACCTCAGACCTCAAATTGTACCTGTGCCTTGTTGTCATACGTTATTAAAAACAATTTGAAATAACAAATGCACAAATTCTTGTCTTACTTCACAATAAGTGTGGTTTTTCAGTAGAATAAAGGAAAGCAGGTAATGAAAAGAAACTACTATTTAGAATGAAAGTAAATTCATTGTAAAAGAGGAACACCTCTGGTATTCAAACACAACAATTTGATGCACTGCAGTTTTTCATCAATATTTTTGGAAACCGATGTACTTGCAGAGAAACTAGTGCTCATGTTCTGCACACCATCGGGCAGAGTTTTAAAATTACTACATAGAAATGCTTTATTTAAGCACTGACTTTTAAGCAGGTGTTATTGTTGTGGGAAACTAAGTTTTGCAGCTGGTTTTTGAAGCTGTAAAATGTGTTTACCTATACCAGCTTATGTTTTTGGCGTGGTTTATCCACACAGATATAAATGACAGCGAGAGAGTGGCATGTCAGATAAACACATTTAATCAAAACAGCACTATAACAACACTAGAACATTTTTTGACAAGTTATGACAAGCTAATACAAGTACAGCATCCACACATCACAGTAAAGAGTAATTTAGTCATTTTCATCCTGCCTTGGACAGCTGTTTGGGTGATCCTGACACACTGGTGAAGCCCCAATGCAGAGGTTATGCAGAAGGCAGGCTGCCATGATGACAATCATCACCACAACATCAATTCGTTAGGCCAGGGGATGAAGGTGTGTCCCATTGTGCAAAATGGCCTTCAGTACTTCCATGATGATCCTGTGCGCTGAGGACTGCGAGACCAAATTTGTCAGACATCTCCCTGAAGCTGTTCTGGTTGGCCATGTACCACAGGAACATCAGGACCTTCTTTTCTACAGGGACTGGTGCTGCACCTTGACAGTGCTCCTTCCTTATGCCTTTCTCCTGCAGCTGCATCATTACAGATGTGAACTGGGTCTGACTCTGAAATGACGCACAAACTTGTTGTCATCCATGTTCAGCATCACCTCCCATAGTCTTCATGATTATTCCATGTGTCCGTAGGTTTGTGTGTATCAGCAGCATCCTAAAATACAAAGAAATTAAATTGTTTTGTTACTATGGACCATATGAGTCTGAAATAAAGTTTTGATTGATTGAAGTTTAATAACAATTTTAACAATAAACCGTAAAAACATGTCTGCTAATGGTTATGCTGAGGTAGTAAAAAGAAAAGAAAAACAATGTTCAGCACTTTCTGACTTTATTTATCTAATGATAACTTCTGTACTGCTGCTATAATCCTAAAAGAGATCGAATTAAAACTATAAAGTAGATGTAAGAGCCTCAAGACCATAATTAACAAAAATAAGCTTATTTATAAATAAATAAAAACTACTGGTTAAAACAACATACCTGGTTAACATTTCAAGAGCCTCAGAATTGCTTTTCAACTTCGCTGCTGGTCTGGAAACCTTTTTATAATCCAACAAAGCAAGAACAACAACAGCTTTGTAGCGGGCGTCCATCTTGTTTTCGTCATCGTGCCGACAAGCTAACTGGAACGCAATCAACTCGGAGATGACGTCATTCCGGGTTCATAATTTCGACCTCCGAGGCAACTGGAACGCAGCATCAGCCAATAAAAACAGAGCTTGAATTTGAATTTCAGCAGAGCAAGGTGGAGCAGAGCCATATATGGCTCTGAGGGGGAGGGATCAGAATGCTTTGCCTGTTGAAAATATTTCTAAGTTCTGCACTCTACAGAAAGTTACACATAGCACCGGTTAAGGACGGGTCACTCTGTGTTTTTAGTGTTTTTATAAATGCTGATAGAGAAGCAAGGGGACTATAGTTTTTTTCAGAGATTACTTTGTCTAACATCAGTCTGTCAGTAGATAGTGACAGAGTGAAGAAATATGTTAAAAATATATTGTTAGAAAAGTTACAGACTGCATTACAAAGTTACATAGTGCAGCTTTAAGTAGCAAATGGGGTATTTTATTTTATATAAGTAACAGATGTGTTTTTTTTATTGAAAGTAAGGTAAACATTTAGTTTTTTTTCTTTGATAATGCACAATGTTTGCTGATGCACAAAACAGCAATTCTTGCTCTCAGGTATTTTTGATTTTGTAATGTATGGTTATTTATTTGAATGCACTCACTTTCACTTTATTTTTTTAACTTTATTTAGGCAATGTTGTGACATTTATTTGACTTTGCACTATTTAGCCTGTTGAGAGCTACACTGTTTTCAGTCTTTTAAAGATTGTGTTACTGAGTTAAATTTAAGTTGTTGTTTTTTTACTTTTAACTGAATAGTTGTTGCATTGTGCCTGCAAGTTTGTCTGTATTTGTTCTCTGAAATAAATGAGTACAAATATGTTTTTGTCTAAATTATGGTGATTTTATGGTTCTTTTCAGATCTTGTAGCCAGAAGCAGCACTCATAACTAAACCAATTAAGTTACAGTCAATCCATTGGGCCGGATCTTGGATGTCTGCTACTCTCCACCCCAGAATGAATGGGCCTACCTCCTGGGTTTGGATGTGGGCTGCCCCATGTAGGGGGCAGGTACATGTCTTGGACCTAGGGGGTATAGAGTGTGCATCGGGATTATGAATGGAACGTGTCGTTATTGTTTGTCTTTCTGTGAGTGAGGGTGAGGATGAGGGTGGGTCTGAATGAGTGTGTCTGTGTATGAATGTTTAAGTGTCAGGCTGGGACTTGGACTGCCCCCTCTCTGATACATCTGAGGCTACTTAGTGTCGCGCTCCTGCCACGTGGCCCCCTGGTAGGTGTTCCTTTGCCTGCGGGCATGCTTGGGGCCCTCACTATCTGGGGTTGGGCGCTTGGGCATTTGTCGGCTCGGCCTGGTGGCTGCCTGGTGGGGCTCGTGTCCTCTGGTCCTGTCGGGTCTGGGCCTGAGGGGTGGGCGTCCCCGGTGCCCGGGCCTCGGTGACCGGCCCTGGGGCTATGTCGGTGCAGCGGGCTCCGGCGGGGGCCTGTGAATTTGTCGCAGTTGACCCCGGGGGGTCATTGTATGTGGTCGCTGGTGGGGTTTGTCCGGTTCTTCCCCTTGGTCGGATCTGGGGAGTGGGCGAGTGGCTCGTCCTGTTCGGGTGGCCCTGGGGACTCTGGGCTCGGGGTCCTTCCTGGGGTCTTGGGCTTTGATCGCCCTTCGTCTGCCTCGGGCTTTGGGGGGACGGATCTCTGATGCTTCACAGTCGCTACTAAATGTTCTATTGGAGGAACCTTATTCACTTATGCATGCTCACAACCACACACAAATGGATGCAGGGATGTATATGTAGATATATGGAGATATGTAGATGGGTATATGAATGAATATAAATGTATATGTATGTATACTGTATATATATTTGTAGGTATGTGTATTTATAGAAATCTACTGCAAGGTGTAGGGATATCACAGCAGTCAGTTTTGCTGACCGTACAATATTCCAGATGATAGATTGATTGATCAGGTTTTCACCTGACAAACTTATCATCAATATTCACGAGTTCTCTCTTTTTAGATTAATACCTATAATTCTGTGCCTTGGAGGCGAGAATGTAAAGACATGAAACGTCAATTTATGAACTGAATCATTTAATTAACAAACCATTAAAGTCCATGACCCACCATGTTTTCAAATTGCATCGCCATTAATATTTATTAGTTTATTTAAAAATAATACAGGAGCGTTTATTTATATTGTAGAGAAATAACGCTAAATGTGTTATTTCATGATTTATAGCAGATTTTAGCAGAAGCTCCGGGAAGATCTGCCCCTCTCCAAATATGGGCATTCACATCACTAAAGATTCCGCCTTGGAGTTACAGGCGGAGTTATAATAAGCCTTCATCAACTTCCATGACCGCTGCTCTAAGAGAGGAAAAAAAAAAGAGAAGCGGTCGCTCACTGATGTCTGTCATATTCTGAGCAGCATCCACGTAGACATACTAGTTTAATTCGCTTGATCGCGACAAATTCATTAATTTCCGCATCGGCTTTTTATTCTCTCCCCTGACCAGACAGGTCGGGATACAGAAAGGCAGCCGCGGCGCGGAGCTCTGAGCGCGCGTGCTCCCCCGTGCTCTCCCGTGCTTCCCCGTGCTCCAGCAACAAGGCTGGGACAGAACCGAGCCCCGGCACGAACTTCAAAGCTGACGCAGCGGAACGGGGAGCCAGGGAGAAGACGGGAGAAGCCGCGCGGCTCGCTCCTCTCTGGGCAGAGGAGAGGAGAGCAGCCAGCAACAGTCGCAGCGGTGTTATATCTTATTAAAAAGGTCTATAAAATAAATAAAAAATAAAAACAGAGCACTGGTCCAGCTGTACACAAAAATGCACCAGGAAATATGCAGTTTTACTCTCACTCTCATAAACCTCCATGGAAACTCATCCCTTCCTTCTGGGTGGAGACGTGACAAAAGTCACTCCACACTTCGACACTTTTCGGCCGCGTTTCCGGATTCATTCGGGACTCGGTTGTTTTTTTTGTTTTTTTTTTAACCCTCGCCTGGCCCAAATGCAAAAATGAAAATAGACGAAATATTCTACTACAGTAATAGTTCAATATGGTGAATTGTTACTGTCATGGTGGGTGTTGTCCTTTAAATTACATCCCACAATTTTACATGTTTGGATCGATCGGATTTCCTATAACTGTTCACAGATTCAAACATAGAAACAACAGGACAAGTAAAATATTTTATATTAAACTTTCTGTTAGCACAAACTTAAAGTTTACTGGCTTAGGAGATAAAGAAAAGTTTTAGGAGGGAAATTGAGTAAAAGAGGGGGTGAACTATCTTGAATGAACCAGAATATGACACGTTCCCCATGCGATCTCCAGCTGGACGTACCGTATGTCCGGTGTGTAAACAATCAGCGACTCGTTACCTTTTGACGGTCTACCAAGAATGGATCGATCCTTGAAGTCCGGAGAGGTCAGTCTGTTTAGATTGCAGCTTCTCACGTCTGCCTTTGACCCACTGAAGTAACGGTCGTCTGGTTGATGTTTCAAGATGAGAAATTCCTTGAAGGAATTTCAATAAAAATAGAGCTTAGAGCTCACAAACGGACTCATAGCTAGCAAGTGCTATGAAGTCCCAACTGAATGACGAGTGATTGGTGTTTAGACAGACGTCAAACAGTTCTTAGATGTAAACTCACATTTCAGTTTCATCCGCAGACTCCAGGAAAAACTGGAAGTCAGAGCTCTTTTAAGGCTAACTTGACCTAGAAAGACGTAGCTCTTTCTGATTGGTGATTTCTGATTTTTTTTGTATTGAGCGCTTGTTCTGATTTCTGATTGGTCTGTGTGAGCCAGGAGCCACTGAGAGCAACAGAGTGGAGGCATAAGTTAGATTAAAATGTCAGAAAAGATGAGAAGTTTAGTTTTAAGACGCCAGTATACATGATAAAAGCTGATTAAAACTGTCTTAACTTCATTAACAACACTGTTGATCTGTTGGTTTGATTATGACAAACGTCATTACAGCATCACATATGAAACCTACTATGATAATAGCAAAAACAGATATCATTAATTAATTTGTAATGTTTGATTCAAAGTAAAAGTAATAAAAGTATTATTGTCCCTTCAGGAATAACTCCCAAAACGTTAATTACTGAGAGCGATCAGAGACGCGTTTCAAAGGTCAAGGTTGTATAACTACAGCCCCCCCTTTTGGAACTCATCGCCTGTCCACGGGGATGAGGTCCAACATGAAAAGATACCACCAAATGTCTCTGATCTTGATGTAATCCAGTAAGTGGAAAAAAATCAAAAATTATAATTCCATAATGCTTTTGGAAATTCCAAACTGTTCGCAGGTAATCCCAATGTGGTAAGCTTTTGATCCTTTGGAAAACAAAGTCTTATAATCCATAGAGGTAATTCCACAGCAGTAATTCCATTATGATTAGAGTTGTTGATTTCCTCAGCAACAATGGTTTTAATCAGCATGTAGAGGGGATCCCTCGATTGACGCAGAGGAGGCAACCCTTGGATGAAGGTTGAAGACCAACGTTGAAGTAGCAGGTCCCCACATCGAAGGCTGAAGGCTGGTTGGTTTCCAGTCCGTGCCACTTTGGTTCTATGTGTCATGCATTTATGTGGTTTTAGGTGGGCTTATGATTGGGATTTTACATTAAGCCTTACCTATATGCACCTGGTATGTAAGCTATCATGGTTTAGATCAGCTACAATTACCAAGTGAGGGTTGGAGCATGCATCAAAAGTTAAATATAGGGATCTACGTCTATAGAAGTTCAGGAGGGCTTCTGTAACGAAGGCCTCTTCTTCCAAACTATTCCTCCATTTGTGATTTAGTTTTAGTTAAACTAAAAACACAAAAGATAATATAGTTTGGTCTAAATGTCTGTTGTCCTTTTAGACGAACGACGCAAGATTTGGTAGTCCCTATAAATTTTGAAGTCTATGGCGAGACTCATCAAAATTAATAGATGATCTAGAATAGAAACGATCGAATCGGTTCAATTTAGAAATTACGAGACCAGTGTAGTTTATGGTACCTAAAGTAGCTTTAAACTACATTGATTCTTAAATGACTGAGGTTTAACAAAATGAAACGGCATGTTGGCATAGTTAAATCCATTTAAGTCTTTAACTAACATTAATAAAAACCTCTTTCGGCTGGGGGTGTTCAGAAAACAATACCAAGTTTCAATAACAACAAAAAGTAGCAATTAAGCAACTAGAAAACAACATTTTACTGCTTCAACTCACTCCTGTCGTCAGATTCCAACGTGTATCACACAAGAAAAACAGGTCTTAGCTTTATAACCGATGTCAATTAAATCTTGCAGATTTAAACGGTTGTTAAGGTTAGTTTTTTTTGTTGTTGTGGGTTTTTAGACTTAGCGTTTCTAAGTTCTACAGTAGTTGGAACCGTTTCTTTTAGCAACTAATATAGTTTAAACTGTTTTGTTTATTTACTATCTTGTGCTTGGACAACCTTATTTTCCCATGAAGCCTGTGAGTTTGCGAGATCTTTGTTGTTTGTGGGGTTATTGAAATCTTTGTCTTTGACGTGGGCATGACCTAACATCACTCCCCTGTGGTCATGGGGGACCACGCACACAAGTGAGGACGTCCATCCATGCGCACGAGTTAGGATGCCTTTGTTTAGTCCAAGCTGTTTGCGCACCTTATCGGGAACCGTACACAGGAACCTTATAGGTTTTGGCCAACGTTTCTTCTCTCGTTTACCTCTCTCTGTGTAATTCAGGTGTGTCACAACTGTCGGCGCAGTCGCAGGTGTGCCTGATTGTTCAGACTGCGACGGGTCACTGTCGTTGGTGTGCGAGTGTCTCCCCCCTTCGTCTGATGAGGGGTCCTCGCAATCTGTAAAGACAATGTCCTGTTGACTGTCAACGTCTTGTCGACTGTCATTTTCCGGACTGTCAGCATCATCAGTGTGGGATCCTTGGATCTCTACACCTTGTTCTACCTGAGGTAGGTAGTGTTCAGTGAGTGCTGAATGTGTCAGCTCGCAAAGGATGTTCTCTTGTTGGGCTAAGGTTGGGTCCAACTGTTGTGTCTCTTCTGCCTCACCTGTATTTGAAGGTTCACTTACCGGGCTTGTGCTCTCGGTTGGGGAGTCATCCGTGCCTTCTGCAGTACCATCTGTTAGACAGATAGTGTCATGACCTTCAGGATCTTGTTCGCTGTCAGCTTCTTTGGCAATGTTGTTGTTATTGTCCTCAATGTTATTATTGTTGAAAGCTGTGTGCTCTGAGTTTTTGTGAAAGACAGTGCTGCACATCGCTCCACCAGGTTGGACAATGATGTCTGTGTTATTATCAATGATAATGTCACTCATTGTCTCAGGTTGGTCATCCTCTGTAACATTCAAATCTTCTAACAAACTACTTACTTTCTCTGTCTCTTCCGAGCGCAGAGGTGTTGTACCTTTTATCTGGAGCACTTGTGACTCCTTGCATGTCTCGAACTGTTGCATTCGAGGTGCAGGAGGAGGAGCAGTTCCTTGGCTCTGAACAAACCTCTTTGGGTTTTTCGTAGAGTGTACATCTCCCTTTTGTGGTATTGTGCCTGTCTCAGATTTATCTATCTGAGTAGCTACATGAGCAGAGCTCCGTTTAAACCACTTTGAGTCACTGTTCCAGCTGGCACCAACATTTCGTTGTTTGTTGGTTTGAAAATCTTGTTTATCCTCGCTTTCCGTAGGAGAGGGAACCTCTTCTATTTTTAGCGACTGGGGTTTGACCATTTGACCTAGGCACACCTCTGAGGGTGTTTTGCTTTGCATGTAAGCTTCAAAGGCATTTATAGCACACTCTTTTATTTCACCGATGGTGTTTTTGTAATAACACGTAAGACCTAAACTTTTTCTCAGCGTAGGGTGGAGATTGAAGCTGAAAAGAAGTTTAAAATTTTCCTCTTCCTGCATTTCTGGTTCATTTTGATCACCAAAATATGCTTTCCTAATTCTATCACAGAACAGTAATGGGTGTTCATCTTTCTCTTGTAAGATGTGCTTTGCAGCTAGGCATCCACCATGTTTAGCGGGAGTTTCTTCCAACTCACTTGGGGACACCTGTATACAAACCCATGGTGTAAAGCTCAGATCTTATCTCAGGGAGGAGATTTTTGCTGAAAGCAACCCTGAAAAGTACCTGTTCTTCCAGGTGTGGTTCCTTTATGTCACCTGAATAAGCCTGGAGAATCCTGTCAAAATACATCAAAGGATGTTCACCTTTTTTCTGCAAGACATTAAGAGCAGCCAAGTAGTCACCACGCTTTGAGACAGATTCTCTCTCTGTGCGAGGTGCAGGAGGAACAGGTCCTTGGCTTGGGGGTTCCAGTTGGAACCCTTTGTTGTATGAGTCAACAAGATGCCCATACTTCCTAAACCTTGGACGCGCACCTTTTTGACCTTCCATCTTTGTTTTGATTTTTGTGAAAAATCAATAAGACGGTTCTTAATTTAATGTGTGCAAATAAATCTTTTCTTTCAGTGTAACGGTGAGTCAATCAAACTAACCAGCTTTCTGGGTTAAGTGTTTCACTGTGTAATAAGTATCATTATTCATAGGTACCTTCCTTTCAGGCTTTACCCTTAATGAACTTGAAAAAGTTAAATGCCCTCTTGCAATGTTAACTTTAAATACAACTTATTTTTTAACAACAGTTACTAACTAACCCAAGCATGATTTCTGTTTTACTTACTCAAAGACTTTTTTAAAAGATTTGAAATAAATGCAATATTCACACTAAAATGTTCCCAGAATGCAGTTTCATCAAGCCTTAAAATAATGTTTTTCAATTTCAGTGAAACTGTTTTACTATTAGACAGTTAGCAAGAGTGAAAAAGGACTGTTAGTTATTTTAAATATTTCTTTATTTAAAATAAACTGGAGTTTTTGTGTGCTCAACATAACATTACAGATGTTATTCCAAAAAAACTCAGTGATTTTTACTAATTGTTGTTCTTTGACATCTTCAAATTTGTTCAGACATCTTTGTTTTGATTTTTTCTGAAAATCAAGTCAACAGATGCTTTCTGTTTGTTATTTTAAACTTTTTATTTAAAATAAACTGGAGTGCACAAAATAACTTTAACAGATGTTTTAAAATAAATGCAAAGGGTTTAGCATCTATTCTGTGTAAATGTTTCTTGTTCCTTCTTTTAAACCAGCAGATTGCAGGTTTTTAAAGCTTAAATTTACCACAATGTGACTGTAATTACTCATTCTGGCCGCTATAGAGGCGCTGTTGACTCTAAGGCCGCGTTGACTACCTGTTAGCATTTAGCCGTAGCTTCAAACTAAAATCGGTTAAAC
The DNA here is from genome assembly GCA_038048925.1 of Garcialebias charrua. Classification (NCBI taxonomy): domain Eukaryota; kingdom Metazoa; phylum Chordata; class Actinopteri; order Cyprinodontiformes; family Rivulidae; genus Garcialebias; species Garcialebias charrua. The sequence goes on along the minus strand of JBBPBX010009818.1, from coordinate 29,812 downwards.
GTCAACTTTTGGGATGAGTTTTAGCCTGGATGTGACAATCGCTTAAACAAACGTTCATTTAAGAAACGAAATGATTTGTCTAAAATGTTTAGAACAAGTTCTGTGAACTTTTAGATATAAAAAAAAACGATCTTTTTCCTTTTTTTCCTCTATCTGGTTCACGTCACTTCCGGTGACGTGTCGTCCGTGATGCCTTCACGGACTTTGACGTACCGTTGGAATTTTGTACGAACGGACTTTTCAATCGGTCTAAAACACTTGTAAATATCTCAAAACACCGCGTTTAAACAGCTTCTGACGATATTCCATGCATAGAAACGAAACAAGCCAGACAATCTGTCAGAATTTTGTGAACAAAACTGACATTTGTCGATCAGCAGCGCGTTTCACGTGATCGCTTTGAACCAATCACAGCGCATAAACCAACCCATCCTCATTCCCTACTCGTCATATGTGTGACGCTTGGTTGCATAAACAGATGTTAGCGTCAGCATAACTTCACAAACTTAAGACTCTTTTTCAACTCATAAAATAATAATAATAAATAATAATAATGAATTCAATTTATAATGCACTTTTCATTAATGAAAATCTCATAAAACGCCTAAATTCATCCCCAAAATTTTGTGAAAGTATCGTTTCACATCCGAACAGTTCTACCAAGCTGCGCCCAGTAAAAATAGCAAAATAAATGTCGCCAACACGGACTGTATCCGTATCTAATCGACTACAACACGTCAGAGCTAACAAATGAACACTGGGTCCAGAACCAGAACCTCGTCAATCTGACAGCTTCAGACAGAAAATGCTATTATTCCTGCTTAAAATGTAACGATACCACTCGACAGCAATTTTCCAGATGAACTATGAAGCTTTTTCAGACAGTTTTGACACGGAGGTCAACAACAAATGAATTGCACTCTTATCTCTGACTAGGTCGGTCAGAACCGGGCTCATTCAGAACCACCAAGAGTGACAATTTTTTAACCCAACAGCTTCCAACAAACGTTTACAAGTTGAGTAAAGACAATTTCTCAGTTACAAGTGACATTAACCAACAGTTTCCTGTAGCCATGACACACTTTCTAGCCAAAAAACTATTGCTTTCAGAGTCTAAAAACTTATGCCAACATTCAAAGTACAGAAATATTAAATATTAAATCCTTTTAGAGACCTTTACTGGGCCACCATTATGTAGGGATATCGCAGCGGTCAGTTTTGCTGACCGTACAATATTCCAGATGATAGATTGATCGATCAGGTTTTCACCTGACAAACTTATCATCAATATTCACGAGTTCTCTCTTTTTAGATTAATACCTATAATTCTGTGCCTTGGAGGTGAGAATGTAAAGACATGAAACGTCAATTTATGAACTGAATCATTTAATTAACAAATCATTAAATTACATCACACATTTGTACATGTTTGGATCGATCGAATTTCCTATAACTAACTGTTCACAGATTCAAACATAGAAACAACAGGACAAGTAAAATATTTTATATTAAACTTTCTGTTAGCACAAACTTAAAGTTTACTGGCTTAGGAGATAAAGAAAAGTTTTAGGAGGGAAATGGAGTAAAAGAGGGGGTTAACTATCTTGAATGTTGATAACCAGAATATGACACGTTCCCTGTGCGATCTCCAGATGGACGTACCGGATGTCCGGTGTGTAAACAATCAGCAACTCGTTACCTTTTGACGGTCTACCAAGAATGGATCGATCCTTGAAGTCCGGAGAGGTCAGTCTGTTTAGATTGCAGCTTCTCACGCCTGCCTTTGACCCACTGAAGTAACGGTCGTCTGGTTGATGTTTCAAGATGAGAAATTCCTTGAAGGAATTTCAATAAAATAGAGCTTAGAGCTCACAAACGGACTCACAGCTAGCAAGTAGGGGTGTAACGAGATCTCGTTGTACGAGATCTCGCAATATTAAACTCCCGCGATATCTCTCGTTGAGAGGTAACGTTGTCTCGCGAGTCGCTAATGCTAATGCTAGCAGAGCCCCTAGCAAGTCAGCGTCACGGACAGCATGGCTTCGTCGGATGAAGTTGCTATAGAAGACGCCCCAACTACTGATGGAGGGTCCCGGTGCCGCAGACGCCTCTACATTGATGGAGGGTCCCGACGCTTCCCCGAATGTAAAGACACGCGTGTAAACACCGGTGTGACCGGTGTTGCCAGATAGAGTCCCACCCACCCAAAGCACTCCTTACTAGGGGTTGAACGAGTACATAATTTTTAACCTCGACATTAACATAAAAAAACTTGAACGACGCTCGAGTAGCCGATGACGTCACAGTGTCTTACGATGCAAAATAAATAAATAAATATAAATGCCTAAAAACGTCTTTACAAAAAGAAAAAAAAGACCAACAAAGCATTGGGAGCATTTATTATGCTCCTATCATTTATCATACTGCACATAAGTCACAGGAAAAACAAAACTATTAGTTATATTAATAATATTAAAAGTGAAAGTATAAGGCGATGAAAACCGAAACTTAAAAAACAAATGGGGCCACAGCCACACCGTACCACCGCCTGCAGCTGTGCAATTTAGGTTTACTTTTAGAGATTGTGTTTATAGGTTTTTGGTAGCTCTAGAGAGATGAATATTTGTTTTTTTTGTTTGTGAAACGAGAGAGATGAAGCCGTTTCGGCCGTGTTATATATGGGACCTGCATTGCAACACTGCCCTCTGCTGTCACAATCTACTACAAAGAAAGTCAACACGAAGTAGCGCATTTTATAAAATTATAAACTGTTTTACCTTTTTGACAAGACGGCCTGCTCCATTAACATCCGTGCGCACACAGGAATCCATTTTGTAGCGTCTACTAAAAGCTAAAAGCTGCCCCGCGCGCTGTGAAATGTGAAATGTGACGTCACTACGGGTACCCGAGGTGGACAAAAAAGCCTCGATAGAAGTCAAAGCACTCGATCTGTCGAAAACTCGGGTACTCTGTTAATGCACTACTCCTTACCCGCAAAAGTCAGAAGGAAAATCGCGGTGAACCGCCCAATCTGGCAACACTGGTGAGTGACGGCTGCAGATTCAGTGCTGATGCGGATATTTATGTTCAATTTTTGGAAAGTCCTGCGTGAATATCTATTTTTTTTAACAAAGTTGAACGTTCTAAGGTCTAAGGAGATTCAATCAGTAAAATGAAGACATCAGTTGAGTTTGTAATACATGTTAAAACAGAATAAAAGCCTTTTTGCGGCATAAAACCGATCTTTGAAGTTTTCTTGAACTAACATTAAAATTTCGTCTCGTTCTCGCGAACTCTGTAATTTGTCTCGTCTCGAGAGTTTTGTGTATCGTTACACCCCTACTAGCAAGTGCTATGAAGTCCCAACTGAATGACGAGTCATTGGTGTTTAGACAGACGTCAAACAGTTCTTAGATGTAAACTCACATTTCAGTTTCATCCGCAGACTCCAGGAAAAACAGGAAGTCAGAGCTCTTTTAAGGCTAACTTGATCTAGAAAGACGTAGCTCTTTCTGATTGGTCTGTGTGAGCCAGGAGCCACTGAGAGCAACAGAATGGAGGCATAAGTTAGATTAAAATGTCAGAAAAGATGAGAAGTTTAGTTTTAAGACGCCAGTATACATGATAAAAGCTGATTAAAACTGTCTTAACTTCATTAACAACACTGTTGATCTGTTGGTTTGATTACGACAAACGTCATTACAGCATCACATATGAAACCTACTACTGTATGATAATAGCAAAAACAGATATAATTAATCTTGATTATTTAAGGACAAAAACAAAATGTCTCTTGTTGTCCTGTTTTCAAACTAAATGAAAAATATAAAATGTTCCTTTTATCTTCACATGCAAGTTCGAGAGGAGAAATCCTTCATGCACAACATTTTGAGAAAATATCCAGTTTGAATTAAATAGTCCTTGACTATCAAACATTAAATGCACTAATGCTTATACAAATAACACAAATTATTCATTGATGAACTTTGAATTAACACAAATTAAAAGAAGTCTCTGGATGACTTAATTTGTAATGTCCGATTCAAAGTAAAAGTAATAAAAGTATTATTGTCCCTTCAGGAATAATTCCCAAAAAGTTCATTACTGAGAGCGATCAGAGACGCGTTTCAAAGGTCAAGGTTGTATAACTACAAAGGTCATGAATATTATTAGTCTTCATGCATGTATGTTTCGTTGCTGTGTTCTGTCATGTGCGTTGCAGGATTGCGGACGGAGGTTGGGTGTGTTTGCCTTGTGCTCTTTTTGTGGATAATTGTTGTTTTGTTGTCTTACTTTCTCTTTTCTTTCTCTCTATAAAAAAATAATAATAATACATATTGGAGTGAGAGGATGGCTATAAGGTGAGAAGGGAGGCCATCTATAAATGGAAAAAAAAAAGTTACAGTCAATCCATCTGATCGGTATCGGTGATCGGCAGTGATCGGCACTCATAGGTGATCGGTATCGGAATCGGCTGCATAAAACCTGATTGGAGCATCCCTATAGAAATAGTATCAAAAGAAAACTATTAAATTTTAACAAGTCATTTAAGGAAACTAGGTCTATTTGTCCTAGTAGTCTACATCACCATTTACTTACGTAGTTGTGTCGCAGCTTTTCCTGTCCGGGTTGAAACTGAAGCGACCGCATCAACCCGAACAGAAAAAGAAATGCGTCAGTGAATCGTTGTAATCATATTGAAATATTGAAAATGTGCTTAAAACTCATATCACCGTTAATAAAAGTACAGTATATTGATATCAAATTATTGTCCAGCCCATACCTTTTACCAATACAAGTTTGAAACTATTCACTTTATTATTTTATCACTTTGAGAAAGAGATTAATCTGAATGAGTCTTTGGAAGAGGGGAATAGCGAGGTATTGGGGGGGGCTCGAATTGTTTAGGAAGTAAGAAGGGGATGAGGGGTGCGGGGCTTTGAGGAAAATAAGTTGGGAACCACTGATCTAAACTATATGCCAAACGGCATGGCAAAAGATCTTAGATATACGCCAAACACCAATAATGCAAAACAACGTGGCAATACAACACCTTTAATGTGAAAAAAATATGGCTACATCATAAAACATGTAGTTCAGACAAATGAAAAGGGACAGAGTTAGGGAAAAAAAACAGATTTAATAGGGCCCTATTTAGGTAAAAACAACATGGTGACACATTGTTACTGACCTGCAGGGTGCATCCAAAGACACCAATCATGAGCATGATGACTGACAGGTAGTCAGTGAACACGTCCCACCATGGCTTCAGGACTCTGAATGCTGGCTGCTGTTCAGTGAACTGCCGGAATTCCATTACAGGAATCATGATGCCTGTTCAAATAAGGAAAAAGTTACCTTTTGAAAAAACTGTAAAACAAAACTACCAGTGCAAAATTTTAGGGAGAAAGTTGAACATCTGATCTGGCTGCAAGAGTGGACACAGCTCTTTAAAAAAAATATATATATAAATATACAGCAACCAACCACAAAGTCCCACACAGTGGTTTTCAAACTGACAACAACAATCCACAAACAAAACGAGACAAAAGTGATATTAAGAAAAGTGCAAACTTGCACTCCATTCCGTGTGAACTTTGTTTCCACTGTCAACTCAAAAATGAAAAACTAGTCCAATTACTTCAGTAATGTGTAATCAGAGACTGGCCCACCACAGCTTGAATTGCAACACCATTCCTTCCTATTTTGTAGCCACTGGTGTTCTTAAGTGGTATGTAGTTAGACCAAAAACTATTTAATCCCTTCTC